>DWPT01008651.1:0-10080 GCA_018251895.1 Agathymus mariae mariae
GTTGTCCGGGGTGAACAATCGAGTCAACTCTTTTTGTAGTTCCGAGCAGCGACAGAGCCTCGAATTTTTTAAATGTCATAACCAGATTGACTATTTGTTCTCGACACTTCAGAGAGTTGTAGTTGAGGCCTCCCAGAAGAAATTTTGTAGGGTAGATGAGTGGATAACACGCGAATTAATGCTTATATAACGGTAATGATGCTAAATGTAAGTCATATATATTTTTTTATGTTCCTTTACAGTTTAATTACAATATTAGTCTAATATCGGCTCCTGTTTGGCGCGACAATGCTCGAGTGTGCGATTAGTGAACGATCGGCAGGCTCACCGAGAGCTTGCGATAATTTATTTTGTAGTGATGTGTGAGCTAGTGTAGAGCATTTTCGATTATGGGATCGAGGCGGCCGCACTGGCGTTCTGATGGATCGAGTAATTGACGACATCAGAAGGCACGACCCTGGCAATCTGCCGGCGGAATTAGCACCGTGGCAACTCAAATAAATTGGGTCCATCAGTATGGTCGCTGCGAACCACGCTAAATCGATAATACCGCCCGTGCTACTCCCCTGCAGCTGTCGCTAATACCCGCGAAACCCATTAAGCACTCTCATCCACACCAATCACCGAAACTGTTGATAAACTTTGTTTTTTTTTAACATAAGTGTGTAAAAAGAGTTATCATTAGCTGGAGTGCAATAATATATATATGTAAGTCATATATATATAGGAGCTTAAATATATAAATTTATATCTTCCCAACTAAAATATAAATGCACGTCATATGCCCGTGCTCACCGAGACCTTCTTAAAGAGAAGGACCTAATGCGAAATCATAATTTAAATTTAATCAAAGAATCGTTCAATTTAATAGGTATTATCGCGTTTGAAATTGCAGCAATTTACTATGTAAAGATGTGTAATCATGAATCTACGAGCCCTTCTATGTTATAGAAGCTTCGTCGTAAGCGGGGTGTCGAGCCATCTCAATATAAATCTAATCTTTTAAAATCTATTTCCGCTTAAATAGTCTGTATTAGTAATTGTTTTTAACCATTTTGAAGCACCAAAGGTAAATAAACTAATCATCTAATTAACATTGTACCAGATCGTGGTCGATTGATATCACCAAAATTACATTGATAACTTACAACATTGATTAAGTTACCAGCTGACATGTGTACAACAGTAAGCAGGCTGCAACGATTTGAACAACTGTTCTCGAGTTCCTTCAGAATAACTCTTCATTATCTGAACCGAAATATTGACAATATTATTTCTCAATGCATATTTCTGTGTCTAGTTTATGTTACCTGAGTTTTGAAAATGCAACAATCGTTTGATGGAACTTACTTTCAACATCATAAGATACAAGTCAAGTCATAAAGCTATAACTCATTCGGCGGAATGCTTTATCATGCTCGGCAAATAATGGCTATCAAGGAATTTATTGACACAACTATTTAAACGCTATTGCTTGCGATATGTTTATCATAATACCTTATAAAAATTCAGCTCATTCAATGACCTAGATAATGACTTCTTTTATTCTTATTAGTAATTATGTCGGGTCAACCGACGTTTTACGAAATCTGTAGCTTGTAGAGCAAAAATAAAATGAATTATAAAAATAAATTAGCAAAAATATAAATAAACGCTTACTTACACACTCACACCCCCGCTGTAGAATACCCTGTGTTGCGGGTGGCATGGACATACATATATCTGTCACATAAGTGTCTGCCCCAGCCGAGAATCGAACCCGGGACCCCTCGCTTGGCAGGCGGGATCACTACCAACTGAGCTATGGGGTCGTCCTAAAAGTGGTAAAAAAAATTACCCAATATAAAGCAGGTTGCTCTTAAACTTTAACATTAATTTTAACCACAAAGAGTAAGAGAGTTCTTTGCATTGAAACTTATCTGCGATTTAAAAGTTTTCAACCTAACAGAATGAGGATTTTCATTTAAATGTAGAGGTAGATGTTTGCAAAAAAAAAATCCTTAATGTATATGTTGTGTAAAGTCCTTGATGTGAAAAGTTTACGTATCTAATTTGATGTGACAGTCAATCACCTTATATTTACTTTGTGCGCTTCAAAAAATAATTTGCAAACATTAGTCATAATAGAATAATGAAGGCTACCAACTGTGGTTAAAGAATTAATACATGAAAAGTTATTATGACATGAAGTAAATTCAATATAGCCGTTTTTTTAATGTTTCTTCTTATCCGTTATTTGATTACACGAGTAACTAAGAGTACTCAAGCTGTACTCTTTCAAAAGTTAACAAATGTTTTCCATAACTCATTCTCATTATGAGAACAATTGAATAACTCGTTTGACGCACTCTTCGTTGGTATGTTAATTGTCTTGAAGATATATAGGATAATTTGGTATAGAGTTAACAATTTAATATTTTTCTTACAAGGGTGTTAAAAAGTGTTTGATGTTCATTAGCTTAATTTCTGCGTATAATTTTGATGTAGATATAATAACAATTATATTACGTACGTTTCATTCTTCAGATATAATAAACACATGTAAGTACCCTCATTGTACTGGCAACTTCGCACTTATTTTAGGGTAGATTGAAAAAGTTCCCCTGCGCTCTGGTGTGTCGCTGTGCTGTGCATCATTCTTTTATTGTGCGCGGCAACAAGCACTCGCTCTTAGAATAAATACAAAGCCAGTGTTATTATTTTTCGATTATGCCTAAACGTAAAATCGATAATAAAATTAGATATTACGAAAATAAAATAAAAAAAAACTTCAAGAAATTGGAAACAAAAAACGACGACGTGTTATTATATACTCATCTTCGTCAGATTTCAAAGGAAATCAAGGTTAGTTAAAGTGTTTTTGTGTACAAGTATAACCATTTACAAGATAATGTGTACTGTCGTATACTTGTATTCTTATAACTTCACATGATTATTATTTTTATATTATCGTTAATCGTTTCAGAGGAACCCATGCACGATGATACAATAATGACGCAATTTAATACCCCGATTGAATGTAATGACGTTCAAGAAATTATGCCAGAGGTGTCTCTTGAAACCGATGAGTCTCCGCAGCTCGATCCGGAATTATTATCAGCACTTGGTGAAACCATAGTCGAAAACTCAATTTATGGCGAAAATATTCACCATAATCTGGCACAACGTTGGACTCCATTGTTGAAGAAAGGACTCGATAAAGATGTCAAAGAAAAAATACTTAAAGATTATCAGATACCGGAGAATTGCAAACTCCTGAAGGCGCCTACCCTCAATCCCGAAATCAAAGCTGCCGTTTCAGAAATTATCATCGGTATAAGTGCGCTTAATAAAGCTATTACCCTGCTTCTCCTAGGAGAAGATAAAATTCAAGCCATTAAGATACTTTCAGATAGCTGTAGGATCTTAACTGATCTACATTATACCGAAACTCAATTGAGAACAAAACTTATAATTCTCTGCTTAGATAAATCTTTTACGCCACTTATAAAGGAACATGAAAGAGACGACACGCTCTTTGGAGAAAAATTCACGGAGACTATAAAGGCTTCTAAAGCCATTGAACGACAAGGATCACTAATTAAAAAATCTACTCAAAGGGCGACATCCTTACCAGCACCAGCAACTGGAACATAAACAGGAAGGACTCGTTTTTCGAGAAACGGGGTAAGCTCCCCCCTTTTGTTTTGGGGAACAGGGGGGGGGGGCGCGGAGCACAATCACGGGCAGTGACAACATACCAGCGGCCAGCAACGACGGCTCTCCTTCGGCCCGCCTGAAGCCGGAGCAAGAGCCGTGTCCACACTCGACGCTAGCAGTACAGGTACACGCAGGTCGCTTACAGTATTTTTACAGTTGCTGGAGAGACATTTCCACTAATAGAACGATATTAAATTGGATCAAAAATGGTTATGTAATACCATTTTCAAAAGATGTTTATCAACATGTTATTCCGTCTAATACCCTCACTCTTGAAGAAAAGAGAGATATGTCTACAGCAATCGATAACTTACTAAGATTAGGCGCGATATACGAATGTGAGCCGCAACCAGATCAATTCATTTCTAAAATATTTTTGACCCCGAAATCAAACGGTGGAAAAAGATTTATTTTAAACTTAAAATCACTAAACACTTTTGTAACTCAAACTCGCTTCAAAATGGAAGATTATAGAACAGCATGCAAAATGATTCCTCTTAATGGTTTTATGGCTACAATCAATTTAAAGGAATCATACTTATTAGTACCGATTACGATATCACAAAGAAAATATTTAAGATTTCAGTTTCAAAAAGAGTCGGGTAAAAATTTAATTTATGAATTTAAAGCTATGCCTTACGGCTTATCATCAGCACCAAGAGCATTTACAAAAATTATGAAAGAAATTGTGGCTCACCTCAGATATCGCGGTTACTCATCTGTGGTATACCTTGACGATTTGCTATGTATAGGTCGTACATATGACGAGTGTTTATATAACGTTAAAGAGACCATTAAACTATTACAATGTTTGGGATTCGTAATAAATTTCGAAAAAAGTTCTTTAAAGCCATCGCAGCAAATTAAGATTTTAGGTTATATTTATAACACTATTAAAATGTAATTATCTTTGCCAGATAATGAACGAGAGTGTATTTCAAAATTGGATAGAAAATATATGGCTTTACCATATTGCACTGTTGAAAAATTTGCTAGCTTAATCGGCGTACTTACATCCGCCTGCCCAGCAGTTAAATACGGTTGGGTATATACTAAGCGTCTTGAAAGAGAAAAGTTCTTAGCATTAAAGATAAATAAATCATACAAATCTAAATTTAGCCCAACATCTGAAATACTGCCGGATCTAAAATGGTGGTCTCAAAAAATTTTTTCAACAGCTACTTCTCTGAAGTTGGATAAGTTTCAACTAGAAATTTTTACTGATGCCTCTAGGTCAGGCTGGGGCGCGTTTTGTAATAGCGAAAGAGTTAACGGTAGATGGAAACTGGCTGAATTAGAATTTCATATCAACTATTTGGAGCTAATGGCGATATTTTTTGGTCTTAAATGCTTTGCACGTAATTCACGCGATTGTTCCATTTTACTACGTATTGATAATACCACAGCGATAAGCTATATTAATCGAATGGGTGGTATCCAGTATCCCCATTTAAACGATTTGACGCGAGAAATCTGGCAATGGTGTGAAGAGCGAAATTTATTACTGACAGCGTCTTATATTACAAGTAAGGATAATAAAGAAGCTGATCAAGAATCTCGCAAAGTTAACAAAGATATAGAACTCGAATTATATGATAAAGCATTTAACGAAATTGTCACTAAATTAGGCAAGCCAGAAATTGATTTGTTCGCTTCTCGAACTAATGCCAAATGTCATCGATACGTATCATGGAAACCAGACCCAGCCGCATTAGCAATAGATGCATTTACCGTTCCATGGGATGGCATATTCTTTTATGCCTTCCCACCATTCTGTCTAATATTAAAATGTATTGAAAAGATAATAATAGACAAAGCCGTAGGTATAGTAGTGTTTCCTTATTGGCCTACGCAACCCTAGTTCCCCTTATTACAAAACATGCTTAGTTCAAATATAATTTATATAAATTCCGAAAATAACATAGTCTGGTCTTCCCCCAGGAATCCGAAAATCAAAGCATTTACCCTGGGTGCAGCGAAGCTCTCAGGAACGCGTTCATAAGACGAGGTGTTAAAAAACATATTCAATGAGCTGTTCTCCTTTGAGAAATTATTTTAAATAAATTATTTTTAAGCTTTTACGTATGACAACAATATGGTGGCAATTAGAACTGTCAAATATCATGCCTGTGATGAATTACCCATGGAATTTGATAATCTATATTTACGCTACACAATAATTCGATCTTACTTAAATGTACCTAAGTACATTTTGATTTATGAATTGCCATCTTTTATTAGGTTATATTTTTAGTAAGATTGATAGATAAGTAAGTTATATTTATTTAGTTATTAATCCAATATATATACAGACATATGACGTTTGACAGTAATTTCGTATTATATTAATAACTGACATATGCATCCGACTAACTATTCGCCGTCCGCCATAATGTGTCATTGTTACAATATGTTATGCAGAAATGAATTATTGACACTAAACCAAGTTGACATCTAGAATTTTAATAATAAGGAATACTTTGTACAGTTTGAACACGGCGCCGTCCAGACTTTCTCCTTTACTATAGTAACAGCTGTTCTTCATTCTGAATTAGATGAATTCCATACTCTTTTTCCTTTTTATAATATTCTTCTTTAAGTTGCTGATAAACATTCATTGTTCTTAAATTCCATCCATAAATAATTTGTTCTATTTATCCAGTCCTTCTAGAGTAGATTACGTATTTTGATCTTCAAACAATCCTCTATTGTATTTTTTAATTTTGTATAATCGTTATTTAGACTATGTATCTGTAGTTGTTAATAGTCTATTGTTTGATATTTTTGATGCCCTATGATATACTTTAAATTATTTTGTAGATGTTTTATAAATAAAACATTTTCTCAATTACTTACGGTGACATTGTCGAAGTTAATTAAATTAAATACTCCCTATGCTCCTTTCTAAACGAAATATCAGTTCTAACTTCATAGAACGCAATATTTCGCGTATTCCATAGAAGGAAAAAAGCACATCCACTACCTGAACAAGAAAAAATGTCGACCCTTAAAATGAGTGATAAATCTTAACAATGCTTAACATCGTCGTTTCCGGCTCGAGGTTTGAGAGCCAGTACTTTCTAACCTTCTTCTCATTTCCTGGCTGAAAACGCTTCAGTTATACCTTGGGTTTTGCCGATGTCCATGGGAGACAGTGTCTACTTACCATCAGGTGGATGGTCTGCTCGTTTGTCGGCTATTAAAAAAGAACTTCATCAAAACTTTCAAGAAGTACTTATTTGTTTTCCAAAAACTGTACATTAAATAAAATGTTACTACTGGTAGCCATGACCTCTATTCATAAATCTAATGACTTATCAGCATGAAACAAGTATTTAACCGTTAATTAATAGTAGTCATATTTGACGTGACGCAGATAAGAGAAGCTTAATATTAGCGTGTTCGGCCGCCAGGTGTCGGCAATCTTTTCGTACCATATTTATATTTTGGTTGTTTTATGATCCAAGTCTCACATTCAATTTAGTACCGCTTTATACCCAGCACCCACCAATCTAGTATTAGAAAATGTTATTCACAATACAATATATTAGTCATAATATAGTGTAAACGTTTTGTAAATAATGATTATATGACCACTGGTTTTTAACAAAATGTAATAATCACTGATTTAATCCGGTCAAAAAAAACATATACTATAATAATTTAATATGGTACCATTGTGCCCGTACTTGTCGTCATGAGTACAGTTGTTGGTTCGATTAAAACTAAAACCTTTAAAAGGTCTGTATGACACGGACACGAGGATTCGTTCGAGTGGCTTGGTATCCTCCAAGTGGTAGTGAACCAAGTGAGGATTGTAATTATTACCTAGTAGTGGAAAGTAAATAAAGGTGAGTGAACAATTTAAATTCGTAATTATTGCTAACAATAGTATAACATATACTCGAACGTAGATTTTTTAAACATTATATTATCAGTATTGTTACTAAATCGTTAATATTATTATTGGTATAATTTTCTATCCGTGAAGCCCGCCTAGCTAGCTACCACAATTCAATCCATCCAACACATCCAATATATAAAATAAAAAATATTCCGCAGTGGAGGTACATGCGACCCAAGCATGCGGTCGGCAAGTAGGTATAAGGTAAGGATTAATATATGTCCCACGCCTCCCCCTGTCTCTCACCCCGAGCTTAGCCACGGAGCGGAGAAGAGCTCGCGACATATTTTAAAATCGCGCTACTTCACCTCGCAAGGGCCCGCTTCCACTGAGCGGCCACATAAAACATTTTCTTTTCCCAGACGCAATCCACTCAAATACAGCACAGTTTTCATTGAAGATCTGACGAGGGGGTTGAACTCTAAATCTTTCTATACAAATTTACCCTAATCTTACTTCTTATTACTATAGACAAGTGATGGTTGATGATTGACAAGTCAATGGGCTAGCGGTAATCATAGAGTGAAATTAGAAGTTCGATAGGATCTGTTGGTGTCGCGAATTCATGATAACTTTTAATCAGTACCTTTTAATCCCTTCGATTTAATTATTAAAATTTTAAGTAATCGTTAACTCTTGGACCTTAATAGACAAGAAAGAAAATAGGGAAAAGTATTGAGAGAATCTTTAGAGAATATAAATATTTTCTTTACCAACTCGTGGCAGAGGCACATTGCCGGTGTAGGCTCTTCATGATCTGAATAAATTTTTAACAATTCCGATTTTCGAATGCGACAAGAATTTCAAGGTTTCATCAAACCTGCATGAAACAAACACTATTAAACAGCTTATCGATAAATAAGTCTAATTAACTATGATGGCGCGAGCCATTTAAACATTACCACACCCACAGAAAATGTAGCTTGCAGACATTGAAATGTCGCTATAGCTCGTATTAACTAAATCCTCCCGTAAACCGCTTAGTCAGTTTCTAGCACGGCTTCCACCGAAATGCACTTTGTCCATACACAATAGGGCTTCAATTAACAAAACGTTGGCATCCTGGCGGCACGCGTCGACGGGACTCAATTACCCGGCATCTTGTTGCGCTCACAAAGGATATTATTTTCACAGCTCGCCGGATCACTTTTCAGGCTCGGCAAATCACTTAATAACGTGAGGAAATTAGGCCTTCAACGTTCACAGCTTAGGACTAGACTCGTACATGGTTTTTTTGTTTTAACATCTCAATATTTGCTGTCTGGTTTATGTAATGAGGAGTTTCGTTTAATGGCTCTATCCATCCTTGATCCGAAGCCAACCTCCCCTGCTCATGGTGCACCTTGCTGAACAACGGACGAGATCATTGAAAACGGTCTATCTTGTTAGAGGTCGCTAGTCTCTGTAGCACCTAGTTCCATCCCGTCGGTAATTGCATGGTGGTAAGGTATTTGTTATAGCTAGCTTCCACCGTCCTTCTAAAAGCCACCGTTAAATGTTTCATACGTATTTCGATCGCAGGGTCAGAAAACTAGAAACAATGCGCGTCGCCCGCGCAATTAGTGTACTTGGGCAACGATTACCACTTACCATCTAGTGACTTGTCTACTTGTTTATCGACCAGTTATATAAAAAAAATACATAAAATATGTATAGTTGGATATGGCCCAGACATCAGAAGTAAAATACCACCAGGACCAATTTACAATATTTATTTCCAACATTTTGTAATTCAATTATGTTTATTATCCCTGATGAAAAAAAAATATTTCTTGAAATTTTATCTAAACGCAATACGAAAATATTACACAAAACTCAGTGGCCCAAGTGTAACAGTCGTGAAGCCGCAAGTCGTCCGTTTCATTTTTCTTGAAACGCTCTCTCCGATGACAACTGAAATCCCTAAGCCAACATCTGTAGAGATTCCTTCTTCGTAATCCAACTAAGTTGCGGTATTTCGCAGATCGACTTTTATAACCGATTCCCTAAGCCTATGCATGTTTGCATTTTAGTGATTTCCGTAATGAAAAACTACCAATGTACCAATTTTATAGAATATGCAGAACAATCAGAAATCAAAATTTAAGATTTATCTGATACCGGATTTACTCTCACAAAATCTGATATATAATTCACTAAGAACTATATTTTTAAAATAGTTGAATATCTAGAATAATGGTGTAATTACATTTCTTATTTGTGTTGTTGTGAACGGTACAAACCTTATGCACGTGCATGTTGCACTTCATATCTGTAATGTCATTACTAGGTTTGAACTATTTTTACTAGATTTAGTTCCGGGTCTCTGCCAAATTATGTTTTTTTTGTTTATGGTATTAGCCGACAAACGAGCAGACAAGCCGCCTGATGGTAAGTGGTCACCGTCGCCCATGGACATCAGCAAGACCAAAGGTATCACTGATACGTTGTCGGCCAGGAAATAAGAAGGTAAGAATGAAGGTACTGGCTCTCAAGCC
>DWPT01008652.1:0-10080 GCA_018251895.1 Agathymus mariae mariae
CTGCCCCGGCCGGGAATCGAACCCGGGACCCCTCGCTCGGCAGGCAGGGTCACTACCAACTGGGCTACGGGGTCGTTTCATTGTTAATTATATATTAATTACTGTATATAATTCAGGTAGGTAATAACTTCATTGATATTTTAATTATTTAAGACGGCCTTGATCCTCAGTTATTAGATACCCAGTTTAACGAAGCAGCGAACGCAACACAGGGAAACCTAACGTGGGGGTCCAGAGTGTGAGCGTGTAAGCAAGCGTGTTATTTAAAAGTTAGCCAGGTAAATTCAGTTTTAAATAACGAAAGTCGGTATGCAACTTTGACAACAGGAGATTAAGTTACATGTAACAATCTATTCATTTTATTTATTACCGATTATGATTACACAACGAAGACATTAATTATTCTTTAAAGCCAATTATTTGTTGAGTGACTGACTGCTGGACAGTATAATTTATTGCCATAATCTGATACATGGCATTTCACTGCATTCAAAGTAATATTATTGAATAAGAGAAAGTGGTTAGACAAAATTTCACTGGAAATATTAATATTGGCTAAAAGAATAACAAAAAAATTAACATTAATGTATAATTTCTTTGATTACAACCATCTTATACTGAGCTATTTATTTAGTTTCGTACTAAAAGGGTAATGTGATTGAGTAAACTGGGCGCAATTTGTTGCATGTGGAAATCGTGTCTTACCTTTAGCATACAATCCGGATCAGTAACGAAATAAATTACCAATTGTAGTATCTTATATGATATAAGAAATAAAATGGAGGTGATTACCCTTTCAGTGATATTGTAATGTGTTACATATATTACAATTTTGTTTATTTATCACTCATAGTAATCCTCTGTATTTACTGTAACTATAAAGCTCATTTCTATTATTTTTCGTTCAGTTCCGAACAGCTGTGAACAAACTAATGTTTTTAATTACTGCGAATTTATATTTGGTATTTATTACTTACTTAACGCAAGTTACGTAGCACATTAATATTTAACATGTTTGTAATATACGCACATTAATGTATGGAGTTGAGCTTTCTGACGTTTATGTAATGTGACAAAGCTTTCTCTTTCCTTATAAAGGTGCGAAGCCGGCTCCGGTAGTTGTCAGTTGTAGTTGTTCGTAACTTATTTTGGCAGTGTCTTTAAAAGGTATCGGTTACTCAACTAGAGCGTTGTCATTAAGAAAAAAACATAAACACGGACTTCGAAATCAGTGTAAAATAGGATTATCTTCAATTATTAATTGATAAAATTAATGACTAGGATAAGAAATTGTAACTGCGTAGTTGATAGTTGAATACATTGAGTATTCGACAATATAAGTCAATGTCAATATATGACTCTTTGATTGTTAACTCGCAATCAAAGCTATGAATATTCAGGCATTTACTCTATCAAAAAATGTAGACGATTCCTAATTAAATATTTTAGAATGGATATTGGTATTTGTTAGGATTTTTTTTTTATCTCATATTAATTTTATGAATGCAATTTTATATTTAATATATTTATCGAAGTTATTATACACTGGATTTATTAACGAATAACAAAGGAATTAATCTAGAGTAGTAAAATCTCAACGTTATTGTTGTAGATCTAACGTTGTTACCGTACGAATAGTTACATGTTGTCAGGGAATGGCGCGGGTTGCATAATATTAACGACAAAATTACAGCCTAACCCTAATTTTTAATTCAATTCTAAAAAGTAATCTTATTTATTTATCTACATCTATACTAATAATAAAAATCTAACTGATCGTTTTCTGTTCATTAACGATATAACGTAGTTCGAAAAGTGTTATTTTAAAGATATTAAAACTAAACTGGTCGGAATGAAATCGAAAAAGACAAAACATTTAATCTATTGATAAAAAAACATTGATTTGTGTTGTTTCATTATTCAAAACAATTATAACTGTTGAACTTTTATTTTAAATTTATGGTATGAGGTATGATAACCTAATGTACAAACATTAATAGGGTGTAAAATTAATATCAATCAGAAGTGAGTCCTCAATTGTGTTAACGGCGGTCCCGATTTCTAACCTCGTATGCTACTTAAATTTTCCAGTTATTATTGAAATTAATTACTGTGATGATTATAATTATGAATATATTGAAGTACATGGCATATATGTGAATTTTTCCTAGTGCATCACACGTTGTGAATGAAGACTCGAAGCAAGCAGCAGGATGAGTGTGGGTCATGAGGATAATGTTGTAAAATTTGACACTAAGCCAGGCGTTGAAAAAATATTGGTATATTTTTCCATTGAACTAATCATGCCAAGTATTGCTATTACATAGGTTAAATACTAATGTATAATCTAATTAAATACTAATAATAATATAATCATGGGACTGCAGCTCACGCTTTCAGTGTATTCTTGTGCATAATGCAAGAATATCGATGAGTAACATTAGGCAATATACATTCAGATATAATACAGACAATGTCTCCTTTACAATTAATTAGTCTTGATAAGTCTATTATAAAGTCATATGAGACACCTTACAACCGATTATTTCATGTAGAGCTTTTAATAATTAAACTTTTATTACATTTTTTTACATAAACATTATGCTGTTTTAAGTTATTTAAATCGTTGTGAATGTTTGTTTGAACTGATATTCATTATGGACATAAAAGTTATGATATAAAATTATTTACAGTGTAGACCGTGTGATATGGAACTCATTAGTTTACATAAAATCTTCTGAATTTGTCGTTGAGCCAAAGACTCCTAAGACCCATATTATGCAAGTTGCCATGACAGACATTGTAAGCGACGAAGTACCACAGATAACAAACACGTTGTATGCAAACTGACACTGTCGGTGATATTTTGTCATTGTTACGTATTATACTAAACGCCTATTAGCTAACAGCAATAGTAAGTCATTATTCAAGAACTTCTCACAGTTTACAGCCCTTAGCAATTAAATTTAAAATACAACATCAAACTTACACGAGCTGCCTTTGACACGCGTGACAGCGGTGTTACGACGTATCCGAGTTCATGTTAAGAAAATTGTTACCTCAACGACTACTACTTTGTTAACAACGGCGATGCGCTCGAACGAGGCGAACGTCAACACGGGCGTAATGTGAAATTGTAAATCGATAACGAGCCCCCGATTCACGCTGCCGGCGCTGGCGTCCTTCCAAAAGGCAGTATATGTCGACTGCTGTTTGCCGAACGCGTCGCAGATATGCCGTAAATATCAATTTACTGGCTGGCTTTAGTACTTTTTTATTCGGGCAGGGACAGCATATGGCCATGGGCTTACTTATACTGATACTACTATGCTTAATTTTTTATTTATTCTACAAGTGTTTGGTATTTGGTACTGAGAAGCCACCTGAAATGAGCAGTAATGATGAGCCTAAAATGAGGCATGTACATGCTGAGTCTGCTCATACTCATCTTGAAGACTGCCAATTTACGAGGGTAGTTATCCGAGAATACAGATGTCAGTAGGGAATTCAACCCCGTGGCTTGTTGAGTATTCGTATAAGATTTATTTATTTACGAGTAGTTCTCAACGTCTTTAATAGCGTTAGTCGTGGAATTTGATTTATTGAACCCTTGCAGAGTTATAATCTTAGATAGTATTTGCAAATAATTTTAACATAGCTGATGATATTCGTTCAAGAGGCAGACCTGGCTAGCTTATGTCAAGCCATACCAGATCCCAGCCCAGTTAGAAAGCTGTCCCAATTTGAAAATAAACAAAGACTTCTGTTACGGTCATTAAAAAAGTCATTTTGTTTCGCGGTACCCTGGCTACTATTAGTTTAATTTTGCGCGCCATTTTCAAAAATTATGTATTTATGTAGGTAACTTCTATATATTTTTGTTATTTGCTGTCGACCTTACTTTCGGTTAATTGTATCTTTGTAAACATTTTTTTCAGTTAAAACCATATTGGTTTTTTTTGTAAGCATATGGCAGATTGGTGGATATAAACAGTGGTGGTTTTTTTGTTACAGACAATTTAGTTAGTTTAATTAATATTTTCGTGTGCGCTGCGCTACATTACATTTAGGTACATGTAACATGTTTTATTAAAATTATGGTCCCATGAAACTTAGCTAGAGAGGCCTGTAATTACTGTACTCCTTTGTTCCATGGTCTAATTAAAATTAAAAAGCAAAGTAATTTATTTCCACCTGTCTGTAATAATAACAACAAAATGAATGTGAGGAGTATAATTATCTAGATATGGGCGTAGCGTTACCCACTTTATTTTCTGTCTGCCAGTGGTTTTATACCATGGATTTTTGCAAGTTTTCTGGTTTTATCTTTGTATATTATTTGTGTATGTACAGGATACGGAAGCGATATTTGTGAAATATCTAAATTGTACTAGTGATGATAAACTATAGATAAATTATGAGATAACTGAATCGATTACGCTGTCGCTTTTATAGGGACATTGAGTAGATTTTATTGCGCTGCTGATTATTTTTTTGTAAATAGATTGGTGTTCGAGAGTAATGATCAACGATAAATGTAGTTAATATTGTAAAAAATATAACCAATTGTGGATTTCAAGTAATCCTTAACAAAGTAGCTTTCGTACAGATGTAACTTTTAATATATATATATATATATATATATATTTAAACGAGCCGTTCAGTTATGCTGGTTTGTTGTACAGCTGCACAATAATTCATCACAGGAAGTAAATGTTTCGAAAATCGACAAGATCCGACTTTATCTGAAATAGTTAATTTTACGAATCCAAGTTGCTTTGAATACAAGTTTAACGATATTATAGTGATATTATAGGTATTATTATATTATTAGTATTATTATACGATATCAGAAACTTAACACAATATGAAATTTAAATTCCACTCTTTATGTCTAAATTAAATATAAAAATATTTTGTTATTATAGTTGAAAAGTATAACCTCACTCCATAAATAAAGACAAATGAATAGTGCTTCCAGTAGTTATAATTAGCCATTTTTGTGAGTATAATTTTATACGTACATTCAAATTATTAATTTTATTAAGTAAATTAAAATTGCGTGTAATGAATTGTTGTACCTAATTGGTTACATTCTGCTTATAGTGTTTTTAGATTATGTTATTAAGCGATCTGTGCATTGATTATAATCTATGCAAAAAAATGTTTAGTTACATTATTGTAAAGAGAATATGTTTTTTGGTAAAATTTTTCCCATCAGGTTTTATTAGTATGTGTTTTATAGTCAAACGTAAACAAGCTTATGAATGAGAATATGAAAAAACGGCCTATTAGCCTAATGCGACAGTTCGAATATTTGTCAGTTTAGACGATTTGCATAAATTGCTGACGTGTGAATTGCCATTTAAGTTATAGGTAATACAAGGCTATCTTAATCGTGGCCTTAGTTCGCCACATAATGTGTTTCCTACTTGCTCTATATGCATATAAAATGTTTGCTTCACATTATTTGCATATTAGTGTGCATTAGATACGAATAGTAACATTTAAAGCTGAAACTTTTGTAACAAATCCCAATAACAGAGCTCATAGTTATACTACCAATGGTTAAATCACTATGAATTTAGACAGTAATTAAATTGTAGACATTTTTAATAGATTTGGTGCATTTTTTTACAAACTCACTGTTTAGGAATTCTTTAAAAAAAAAAACTAAAATCCATTTTAATACGTTGAGACATATTATTTTTTATGATTTGAAGTATGTTCTTCTGAGTACGTCGGTTCATTTATATGATTATTTTTTAAATGTTTTACTTTTGTTCTGCAATATACCGCGTTGATCAAGTCAGAAGTGAGTAAAAATATTAGTTGACAGTTACTTCCGAGAAGGGATATTTTCATTATTCTCATCGCATGTAAAATGTAGTTTAGCCTTAACAATTAATCGCAGGTTGTAGAGTTTATTAGATTATTTGGCAAAATTTGAATGTATTTGAAAGTGGAGATCGTAAAGTAGTTTGTTGCGCAATATCCTATTCCTAAAGTCAGACTTAGGAGATGAAGATGGAGATCGAGTTTAACTAAGTCGATAATATAGTTTGCGTCGTCCAGTGGTTTGTCATGTTCGCTTGCGTGCTTAATCTCTTCATTGAGCCTTTGTTAGGTGACTCATTGTGACATACTGAACTCTCGTAGTGCTAATATTTTCACAGTTGATATTTTTAATTTCGCGTCTTGGATAGCTGTGATTTTTGTGTTGTTTTTTTCTTAATTTACTTACTATATGTTAAATGGTTCAGATTTAAGATTGCACGTTCGGTTATTCGAGTATTTCGAGTACTTTATAACAACCTTAATTTAAAAGAAATGAACGAGTTGAAGAGTAGAAATGAAATAAGTGTTATGACTTGCTGTTAAAAATATCCGTAATACCTTGGGAATATACACGAGATACTTGCGCAATGTTTTACTAAAAACGTATACCTAACCTCGCTATGGACGAAGACGTAATTATTTATATTATTTTTTACGACTGCGAAACAAAAACGTGAGAAGCAATGTATTATTTATTATGTCATAGTTGTAATAGTTGTCGTAGTGGTCATAGTTTGTTGGGACTAATCCTTACGAATGTCAACTGTTTCTACTTAATACGGCTTAATCGCCATAATTAATCAATGCTTCATGTTATTACACAATTAACTAAGTGTTTATAAACTTCACTTTTATATGTCAGACTTGGCACAATATCTATCCCTCTCACACATGTATGCGTTCAGTTTCACTTGCTTGTTTCACAAACGACAAATCACATGTAAGTGTTCGAATTGTACGCGGCTTCATGCAGTGCGCCTGCGCATTCGATTGGCACAATTCTTCAACGAAAGTTCGTTACTTATTCCACATTCTGCGCTTTCTTTACTACTAACTAGTGATCCATTAAACTGATTGTTTCGGCAGTTAGACGTACGCAATCATTTAACAACAAGCGTTATTTTTATAGTATTCTTTATGCGTGCGATTTGGTGTCAGCAAATCAATTTAAAAAATAACGGTTAGTCAATGTATGTCACTGTTAAATGTTGATCAATCTGTCACAACAATATTGTTCTTAATACTAATGGATCATTTCAAATTGAATGTTATTTTTAAAATCTTATAAAATGAATCTTATTTGACGTCGTACGCGATATAAATAATTATCTTAATTAATATTTTTGGTTGTAAATATTTTAGGTTTTTTAAAAAAAAACTCAGTCAATCAAGCACTTACATATGTTTCAAATATAAAACCTACGGCGATAGTGTACAATATTTGTTTTGTCACGGTCCGTTGCCCCACGTTGATTATATCTTTACTTATATCGTCGTTTTATGTTCGTATTTTAATGCAATAGTTATTTTGTATGAATCTACTTAGTACTACAGTGATATGTAATAACCTGCGGTTTAAAATGCATTCGTTTCAATTACGATTCGACTTTATGGAATTAATGTAATGTAATGACTGTAATGGCGATTTTGAGTAGTTAAAGTACGTAATTATCTCAATTGAAAATTTAATAATATAATGAAAATGACATAAGAAGGATTCATAAGCCGAAAAATCTTGATACACAACAATGTAGAATTGTTATTGATTATGTAGGAAACAGGTAATGTTTTGTAAACAGATTACTGTTGTAATGGGTTTGCGACCTTGGAAGCACAGCCACCTCCATACCGGGCGAAGGGTATGTTTGATAGCCCACTGGAGTAGATATTAATTTGACAGATAAATATTTGCTGTCTTGTTATGTGATCTTAATTGTGTATGTTCATTATATGCGAGATACAGGCTATCATTACGCAGGAGTATGAATGTGTGAGTATGATTTATTAAAAAAATTAAATAGTAGTTTGGAAATATGAGTATTTATTTTTTATTAAAAGAGAAGGGCTGGGCTGGTTTGCGCAAGCGGCGTTGTCAAGATCAGACGCCTACTTATACCGCCCAAGCCTCAACTTGGCTCCTACACACTATCGTCTTACTTTGCGCTCTCTTGGGAATTACTGTTGAATATATTACCGGTTCACGTGAAATTACATGGTTTGAGGTCAAATTTTTGAATTGCATACCTCATTTAAACGGGGTGTTTAGAGTAGTATATATGGCTTTGGTGAATGCTAAAACGGTCGTGTTTTTAACCCCTTATATCGGTTCTAATGCTTATTTTTTTTATTAAATTTTGATTATATTCCATAGTCTAAAACAAAACTCGTTAATTTTGGACTCGTTTTAAGAACCGTCTAATGACCGGGTATTCCCCATCGGCTAATATCATATTTTCATGTTCATAATAACCATAGATAAGTGTTATGTTACAATCTGTTAGCGATTTGATTTATTACACCAAAGGTAGGATATTTTTATTTCATAATAATGTTGAAGTACTAAATATAAAATAAACAGATATATTACTGAGATATTACAAACAGTCACGTACAGTTATTTTTCTTCCGTTACTCGAATAAGCTATTTGTAAAGAAAGAAAAGCCTGATTATTTAGGCTTGTAGTGAATGTTGAGTCTTCGAATGACCTGCGTTTATTCCTGCACGCAACACGATATTTTTAATGCCATACGCGTGTATAAAATATGTTTATAATGTTTAACCCACGGTCAGCGTGATGGAAAATAACTCTCTCAATCTGGAAATTGTTTTCTAGAATTGAACTTTGCTGAAACCCAGTATTGAGATAGATACAGGATGTCCTGATACTTACTATTTAAACGTGGAAAAGTTTATTTGTGACCAATTCAATAACTAAGCGATAATATAAACACATTATAAGTATATATTGTGTGTTATGTAAAACTCGCATCTGTCTAGTATTCCATATGAGCAACTACCCATTTACAATATCATCTATTGTAATAAAATCATCTTACATGAAACTAAAATAAACGTTACTCGTTGTCCAAGTGACTTTATAAAATTGTTAAAGTGTAGGTACATGTATCACATAATAATATCTTCTCGTCCGTGACTTTAACACGAGACATTGTAACGTAAACACGTAGTGGCGCATCTAAACCATCAAGGTTGAAATTACCGTTTACTCTTGAAGTTGTATCCGCAATTCTTATCGAAATATGTCATACTTTCATCGTTACAATTGGATCAATATTCTTACCGTCCACCAATACCGCCCTTCCACCAATTTCATATTGTTAACTTAAAATCAGTTTTTTCGCTACCTGCTGCGGATGCCTGTTTGGAACAGTAGGATGAAGTCTTTTATTTCTATTATTGGCAATGTAAAACTTATAATTTAAGATTTTTTGCATTCTGTTAAATTCGCCGTGCCCTATTTTGTTCCAATTTTATAAAGTTTTAATTCTTTACAATCAATTAATTGCCTACGTATTTATTATATGTATAGTAGCATGAACAATGCTTTTTTTAGAATGTACTGTCTTCGTAGCCGAGTGATAATTCATCTATGTTGGTTGTCCGATACGGAAGATTAAGTGCAAACGTGTCCAATTTTGTATTATTATAGATTTTCTATCAATACTATAAAAACATTTTTTGGTTATTCACTAGGGAACATGAAACAGCAACTTCTGTGGTTAAATTGAATTAACGTTTTATTTCAAGTCATAACAGTGGTTTAGTTTCAAAACCTCTGTTGTTAGATCGAGACTGGGACGTGTTTTGAGATCATTTCTTTCTAGTCAATTATAAAGAGTAACTATTGTTCTATTTTCAAATTTATAAGGTGTAAGGCACCATCTATCTATAATTAAATTTACTACAAGCAAGGAGGGCTTGGTGTGAATTAAATTATCGCGCTATATTATTAGCGCTCTCAGTACTAATCACTTTTAGTAGTGAATTATGCTGACCAATGAACTTACTATCCAGCTTGATCTCAGCGGTAATCACCTATGGCGGTAAAGTTCTTCATCTGCATGACTACCATTTTAATTCTAGAATCAACTAGGAAATATTTTCAACGTGTTTCTGTTGAATTGTCGCCAGAAAATTAATAAGCAGGATCTCCGCCTCCGCGTCCGACAATGTCACTGTGACGGTAATACAGATGTTCATAGACGACAATGACCACATCA
>DWPT01008653.1:0-10080 GCA_018251895.1 Agathymus mariae mariae
TCATTATTGTTTGTACATTTTAAAGAAAACTAAGTGACACAAAATATTTTCATTAGTGTCATAACTATTCCAAGTGGTAAAATCATTACTCTTAAAATATCTCCTGTCCACGTGCAGCCATCTATGTGCGGTAGCTGTTAAACATGGAGACCATTAGAGCTACGTATTTGAAATTTTGTTGTGGCAAATACTTTGGTGCTATGAAATGATTAAAAAAATAAAAGTGATGAAAGAAATACGAAAAAAGTCAATATACATATATACATATGTTACAAAAATATGTATAGTTTTGGAATACAGTCAGGGTAATTTTGACATTAAGTTACCCAGAATTATCTCAATTCTAATAAAAATAGACTTTAGTAGAAACCATAATCACTGTCAAAATTACCCAGAAGAGGGGGTAACTTTGCCATACCACACTTGTGCAATTTTCTTTTATAATTTCCATTAATAAGAGTCAAATCATTTTAGAATTCTATACTTCACGATCTCAGCACACGAATTTACTTGATGACTTATGTCTTTTAACAAAAAAAAAATTAAGCAAAACACCCTGACTGATGTTAACCGTTTTGAATTTTGTGGCTTGTAGAGCGCTGACGAATTACTCGCAACGACGTTTGACACGCGGCGATTTATCTGCGAAACCCCCCGTGATATCGCACCTAAACAGGCTAATTATGTGCGAAACCCCCCGTGATATCGCACCTAAACAGGCTAATTACGAACAACACTGTAACTTATCAACAATATGCACCTAAAACGGAGTTCCGATTTAAAAAAAAATACAATCTTTTCATTTATATTTTGTTTGCTGTAATTTTATTGTGTGTACGACGTATTGAACATTAAAATTTTGTGTTCGGAATTTAAAATTAAGTGGACGGTTAAAAGGAGCGTACAGTGTTTAATGTACAACAATTTTAATAAAAACGGAAAACTCTTCACCGCATGCTTAAGGTGTGCGAGTTTGCACTTTATAACACGTTGTCTCTATTCTTACGATGAAAATTCGTTTGGATTTTACTCGTATATGCAGCTGACATTTTCGGAAGACATATGAACTACGACTGCTATCGTAGAATTCGCGATTAGAAAAAAAGGGCATAAAGGCTCAGGACATTGCATAATACATTATTTTGGCGTCTAATTGCAGCTGCTTACTACCGGTTATAGGCATCCTTAACATCACGGATGCGTTAATCACCAAGGAGGAAATCTCGTACGTTACGGCGCGTTACCATGGCCAAAACCTAATACGTCTCAAAAGTTTAACTCAGGTATAACATAATCCAGGGATCATCGTCACAATTCATGATTGTCTCACCATTGGAGTCAAGTCTCATCCTAATATTTTAAGGTCCACCACATTGGCCGAGTTTAAATTAGGAAACATTACAAAAACTTGACCTTTATCAAAACAATTTAACGTCAAAGCATTTAAAACTATGTTTATATGGATACCTTTCTTGTAACAAATTGTCTTACCTATTGATCTATGCACTCGTTACCACCTTACACCCAGTTACACCCATTCGTGTGACGCGATCATAGCACGACTCGTTTACGCGCTTATGTAGCTTGTGTCTATGTTAAACGATCGAACGAGTTAGGCAACGCAGGCATGGTTGTTGGTCAAACGGGTGTGATCGGTACTCATGTCGGAAGAATTCGAGTGTCACGAAAATTTCCGACTTGGTTTGATTCAGGACACTTGTATGGCAAAGCTCCTCTATGAAGAATACAAGACAATCGAGACTCATACCTTATACCTACTCATACCTCGTATGGGTTTATATCACATCCATACTTATCTACTCCAACCGTAGTACTATATAAAACTGATCCAGAAACCCACGTTTAGTACCCCGTTTCAAAATTGCGTATTAAACGAGGTCCATTTGCAAAAAAAACGCTGTAATTTATCAACAAAGGCACCTCAAATGCGCCGCTTAGATTCCCTTAAATCCCGACTCCATTATTATTCTGCTTCTGCCCACCACAAGGGATATTTGTATAATCCCTTGCGGATTTTTATATTCATCTTGTCCTCGTAATCGCTTCGATTTTAACCAACACATTTTGAATTACAACTCGAAGGAATATTCTTTGTTCGAGTAACCTATTTGGATTTCTAATTAGTAAGTAGGTAGTTGAAACATTCCTTGATGTCTTATTTCAGTTGATAGTGATCTTGCCTGCAGAACCATAGAAGTGATAGATTTATATGATATATTGTTATCTTGATACCTCATTTGGGTATTTGCCCGGGTCAAACGCAATGTAAGGAGTCCCATCGAAAGAATGTGAATATGAGACCATTTATTATTAATATTTTCTTTGTTATCCATTACTAAGAACTGTTCTTAGCGTGTTTCGGTTGAAGTATCTTCCAGCCATTTGTCCGCTTCCTTGTTGGCTGGCAACGTATCAATGATACCTTTTGTTTTACGAATATACATATGAATATACGATGTACTCTTATGATCAAATGGCTCTTATGCTCCTTCGTTGTTTTTAAAAGAAACATAAAAATAAATTTCAATATGGGTTTGTTTTTGTTCGACTCTCATACCACTGGTGAAGCCCGTCAGATTTGGTTTGAAGGTGCACAATGCAAAACAAAATTATTTGCAATTTTGTTTTTTAACTAATTTAAAAATTACACTATAAAGGAGGCAATAACAGTTTCATACGATAGTGAAACAGTGTCCTCTGATCCTGTTTATATTGAGCAGGCCGTAAATAAGGACTCTGCGGGTAAAGGATAAGTGCTGCCGGTTCTCGTTACTTCGACCAGGGAGCGCGGTGATTTATGTTAAATTATTTGTTGTAAATTATTGTTTCTAAATTGGGGCTTCTAGGTATTATGTCTATATCATTGAACCACCATTCTGCCATTACTGACTTACGCCAATTAAAATTTTATTATCTTCCTTGTTCCCTCAACAAACGTTATTATTTTAACTACGTCTGAAACTATGGAGATGTAACGAAATATATAATTTGTATACGTAATCGTAATATTACTTGTTTTGCACTTAAATTTATGTAGGTTTTTAAATATGTATATTAGTATCTATGTTATCACCAATTCATGAAGTTGAAACTTGGCTCTTTTATTACTTATATTTTGGGTCAATATTATTATTCCGTGCCAGGATAAAGATTCCTGAAATACCAAAGTATTTCCGCGGAAACTTTATTTCACTTCCACAATCGCAGTCGCAATCGTAGATCGCAGGTACAACACTTCGTAGGGAGAGAACTATTCGGGCTCCGAATGCTTCGTGGATGCTTCGTGAATGTTCCGAATCCTGCTTGCTATTTATATCGATTTCCGGGCGATCCAGACTTTTCTACGCCTTTCGCGTAAAGTCAATAATAATACCCGGAAATCGATAGAACAATAACGGGTCAGGTAATTAAGGCTGTGTATGCGATATTCACCCTTTTGCTTATAGAATAAGGGTATGAAGTGTTCGACGTAGATGTTATTACTACTTGGGTTTTTTATATGGCCTCTATTGTTTTCGGGTGACCCTTCGAGGACCCTCGTAAGGCTGCTGCTCCCTTCTTTTCGGTCGACCTTTCGAGAACCTTCGTAACATTGTAATACTTTTTATCCCGGATAATAGACCTATTCCCGCGGGATATGAGATAAAAATTACGGAAGTTCAGTTATATTAAATAATTTTGTGAGCCCTTATTTGTAACTATTACAATAAAAATGTGTCCATAAAATCAGTATTTAAATGATAAAATAAGATGAAGACGAATGTGGTAAATATGAATTTGTTAAACGGCTTGGGGCAAAGTTTATTTTAAAACCGAAAGATTATGTCCTCTGAAGTAAAGTTATAATCCACACAGATTTATTAGTTTTATATTGGTTGTTATAGGCGTGCTTCGCTGGAAGTAACATGTAATTTTCTCTCGTGTCTCTTAATATAATTTAAAAGTATTTAATTCAAACCGTATAGAAGAAATTCTGTGAAAGAAAACAACGTCAAATGTTTTGCATACATTAAAACTAGGTTTATATATATATAACGTAACAAAAATTGCATCTTTTGTACTATTTATAAAATTACTTAAACTAGACACTTAAATTTCCAGTACTCTTTGCCTTTTACATTATTTATTAAACAAAAATGTATACTAACATTATTATTCAGCAAAGGAAAATAGAGAAGATACTCAAAATTTAATAGTCAATAGTTATTAGGCAATATGCCAGTATTAGCGCAGTATCAGTATCAGTCAATTTTCGCTATGCATTCGACTTTTATAAATATGTTTGACCCAGTAACATAATTCTTGAGTTGGAGCGACAGCGGAATCTCAATATCGCTGACGCGGAACTCTGCCAAGACGCGGAAGAATGCGAATACCTAAATAAAATTCCGACTGTCGCTCCTGCCGGTCATTACGGGACTTCGTGTTTGACTGTTATAGCGTTAATATTTCCGGAAAGACTTTTAATTAAACTCATTAACCCTGTTTTATACTTATTTAAAACAAATTGAAATTGATTGTGTATTTAAGATGATTAGTTTTTTTGGAACTTTATTTTTCATTAATCATTCCATTTTAATAAAAACACCCATGAAAATAACTTTGTTTTCATTTTCATCTTTAAAACTTTGTTTGTGTCTTTTACATTTCAGTGTGTTTGTTGTGTGATCTTCCAATTTATTTACAGCTAAATATTTTTTATGCTCGCAAAAGATTCTTGATTATTTTCAATCGGATTTTCGTGCTTCTCTTAATAGATTTCAATAATGTTTTCAACATTGTAGATTTTGATATTTCACTTCCCTTAACAGAGCTCCGAGTGTCCGTGACTGGTGGCATTTATGTCATACGATTTATGTTATGATGGTTACTAACCCTGGTCACGAGTTGATACTGGCGTACCACAAGGCGATGTATTGTGTCCTCTTCTCTTTTTATCCTCGATATCAATTTAGTCTCAATTTATCTTCTGTTTACCACCTTTATGCAGATGATCTTAAAATTTACTGGCAGGGCCCCATGTAGGCGTCCAACCTCGCAGGACGCGACGGGTCGGCAATAATAGCGGCCTTAAAAATCTACTACTGATAAGAACAATTTCGGACATCATAAACATCTATCGCCCTTATGTATTGTTAAATGCGAATATCGCATACTTTCTTTTCTTTATTAACTGTGACATGGTCTATTGATTCTTGAGTGAAGCTACGGGTAATGTCGCGAAAGGCGAAGAATGTTCCGCAAATCTGTATAGTAGCGGGCATAATAGCCCATGGAGTCATTCGGATATCGAATACAAAAGCGAAGAGTTCTCTCTCTACGAAGCGAAATATATGCGATCAACGAGTGCGAATGCGACTTTTGAAATTCAATAAAGTCTCTGCAAAACAATTTTGGCATTTTTCGAACCCGTTTATCCTGACATGTAATAATATACTTAAATATGCCAGTGAAGAAGCCAAAGAAATCCTGGTATCATATTTTTTTGTTAAATATCAACTTTATAACCCGTATACAAGTTTAGTCTATTATCATCATCAACATATTGCTAGCATTTTAACTTTAATATGTACTCACGATTATGTATTTTAACATTAATTTGAACACAATGTACATGGTTCCTACGTTGTTTTTTATAGATAAGTAAACTAATGACAGACAAGCCTGTCACTCTGTCCTGTGTTTTCAGATTGTATTACGAAAGTAGCAATCAAAATAAAAAAGCGCTCAGTAATTTTGTCTATAACAAGAACTCGTATTATATTGTCAGTGAACAAGTGTTTATTATTGCTTATAAGTTAAATTCTAATAATATTATTTTTTCATTACACTCAGGTAACGCCCTCGAAAAACGATTTAGGCAGGTAATTTTATTCCCTTCAATATTATTTGCTTGTTAGAACACGCCTACCTTGTAACGAAGTAAAATTTTCTTCTCCTCCTCATCCGCTATAATGCTCTTAAAAAGAAACATTAACAATGGTTTTTTATTAGATAATTTCATGGTAGGTAGCGTAAACAGGAAATTGATGTTATTACCAAATTTCTGTAAATAACGGGATAATTAATTCTTGCTGTTTATACAAATTAGCTCGCCTAAGAGACGTTGGTCTGAAATATCTTCTGATGCGACTAATTTTTGTACATTAATAGAAAAACTCTAAAGACACTAAGCATAGTGCTATCTATTGGATTCCATCATTTATATGAACTATGGCTCGCATATAAATATATTATTTTCTCATTCGTTAAAATGTTTGACCACACGATAACTAAGAAGCGAAGATAGCGACGCGACGATGTATGTTGCTAGGATTATTCTCCTGAAACGTAATGTAAAAAATTTCAACTACCCGCATAACTATGCTGCTCAAATTGGATTTGCGAAGGTCATGGTCATCGGCGATCGTGTGTTTATACTTGCTGGTATAATACTTGTAAAAACATCTGGTCAGAAGAACGAGCGCTCGCCGGCTGGTTCCTTGGTATTCACTGCCAGTATACACAGTTTGTATTGACAAATGTATTGGAAAAATAAAAACAATCCAAGAATTATTTCTCCAAACCGATGCTGGTGGATTACTGATTATAGTTAAGTTCCTAATCACTGCGAGCGGATGCGTGACAGATCCAAGTGGTTCTTTACGTGAATAATATAAGCACCACCGGATATGCAATAGAAATAAGGTAGTAACGGATTGATTAATAAAAGTATTGGTGCAACAAGCTATATTGGACCGTCGTGTTATTCATATGTAACGACTTACCCACAATGTTAAAATATTAAAACGCTAACAAACCGCCCTCGCTGCAGAAAAACTACCTTACGCTTAGAAATAGCATCTGCATTGTTTTAGGACTGGGCTATACTCGTTGTGTGAATTACAAATACATATATTGATTACTAACTTTTTTATTTATGGACGGATTGCAATGAAACGAACTGTAAATTTTAAATGACGCTCACTGCAATACATTTGTGGAAACTGTAACACAATCGGATAAGCCGTTTCTGAGACTAGCATAAACAAACGCACAGGCAAACAGAGAAAAATTCCAACATCTATTGTTTTTATTTCTATTGCGTCGATAATGGCCCCCAATAGTAGTTTTTGTCATATATCTCTCATGTACAGAAAGCGAACAGTTAGAATTTTATCATATGTATAGATTAACAATAATTGCTTGTCGCATTTCAGCAATTCGTTTGCTTGTAGTAATAATTTTTTTAACATTTGTTACAGGTAATTATTTATTGAGCTGTGTCGTTTATTTGCTTACAAGCGCCTGGTAAGTAATTTCCACGTCATTAATATTGAGAATCGAAATAATTCCACTACTGAGCTGATGTCTCCTTTCCAATAAAGATGACATAGTTTCTGCTATAGTCTAGTAAAGATGATAGACTTCAAATAACTTCGAGAGTAGTACAACTGACTCGACATGATAACTAATTTGATGTGAACGTAATTTTCAATATTTATATATGCCTTTAATCTTCGGATTCAAGCTCAACTCAAACCGACCTTATTAGACTAAAACTCATATAACCGTTGAATGCAAAAATAAAATTCAAACTTCACTGTAAATTAAGTTTTTGTTAAGATATGATATTAGATTAAATATTATTTTTGCATTCCTTTATCTTTACGAACGTTAGAATTTAAAAGCCCGTCGTAAAGTCTATTGGACAAATTAGGGAGAAATAATTAATTTACACGCCCCATTGAGCTTCAGAATGCTTATCCAACGATGATTCTCTATTCAGTCTCTCTATTGACATCATTAACACAAAAGTGGTCTTCTATATTTCCAATTGAATGCGCTCAATTCCATTAATTCCGTGGCCTTTAATGGAAAATTCACGTAATTTTTATCCACCTGATTCATTTTTAGTTCGTTGAAATTTCATCCACATTAATTAAAATTATGAGTAAATTTTATTTAAAACCGATAAAATTACTATAATTTAATACCCATATTCTATATAAAATGGGACGAGGAATATGGAACGGCCGCGGGCAGACAGACGGCATCCTTGATAAATTCTGTCAGATATACTTAACAAAGGACAAAGAGATATTTTGCACTTTTATTGATGTTCGCTTTATATACAATTTTCGCATATTTAAAATAGCTACAAATTGTACATGATTATTACTATTTGTGACCCACCAAGTTTTGCTAAGGCAAACTAATCGATAGCCAAGGGTATTAACGCGTGTGTTCAAATGCTCATTCTTGCATAGAACCAGAGTGTAAGTCAAAATTGGTGTTGGAATTTGTTTTAATGAACCGTTCGGGCACGTGCATTAAGGCTTGCACCTAACTCGATAACCCTTTGAGAGGCTAAAATGAAACAGCGCATGAGTTATTTTTAGTTCATAAACTTATTACGATCTCCGAATAAATAAATAATGCTCTGTAAATTTTAATTAAATCTATGTAGTTTTTGGGGCAGAATGAAAGCGAAAAATGTAAACATAGAAACAGAAAATAACTATATTTAAGTATTTCATAAATAGTTTATGCCACTATTTTATTTATTTTTAAGTTCAGGTTGAAGATATATATACTCCAATTTTGTTTCACAAAATTTCACGCTTGGAACTCATTGTCACTATTATATTACGTGATTAAATTGAGGAATTTTGTTTTCTTTTCCTAATTTCGTTTAAGCCGGAATTCTTTTTGGAGTAAGTAGGTACGTGGTATTAAAGCTTTTAATGGGCATTAGGAAGAATTTTCCCGGATTGTACATTTTATTTAATGTGCTTAGTATTTATCATCTTGAATACTATCAGAGTATTCCTATTTTTATATTAACTGTTTTATGTACAAATTGGATTGAAATATGTAATCTAGGATGGTAAAGCATACATTAAACGCCCATTTATTCTTGCCTTGAAACCGACTAGGAACTACGAACAGCGTTGCCTTCGGTTGTCGAAATCAAGAATTTTTGGTTTAAATCGAAGCCAAACTTTTCTCTTGATATATACATATCTTCAAACCAACGGATGTGGCAATGGCGTGTTCTCGTTTTGGAGATCGCTAGATCCTATAAGATGCTACTCGTGTAGTTTTGGTGGGGTTCTTCACCTGCTCGGCTAGCTAACGTCTTCGGTTGCCATAACTGTGGAGAGCCAACTGAACAACGGGATCCACGCATGAATTTTGCCTGGCAGTGCGTTGGTTGTGCCTTACGTATTACGGAGGTCCATAGGCATCATTGAGCACATACTATTGGGTGTCATATCCGGTCGTTTGTCAGCTATCGTCATAAAAAAGATTTTTCCCCTCCAATTGCATAAACTGTGATCCCGGTCTCTAAAGTCGATTGGCACTAAAGAAAATTAAACACTTCGAACGCTCAAAGGTAATTTTCGAACACTTTAAAACGAACTTTGATGTTAAAACGACTCGAGTTCGACGGAAAAACGAATCGAAATTGCTCTGCC
The DNA here is from genome assembly GCA_018251895.1 of Agathymus mariae mariae. Taxonomy (NCBI): domain Eukaryota; kingdom Metazoa; phylum Arthropoda; class Insecta; order Lepidoptera; family Hesperiidae; genus Agathymus; species Agathymus mariae. The sequence goes on from DWPT01008653.1 coordinate 9,483, forward strand.
AAAGCCTTTTGGATACTGTTTTTTAATCCACTTTAAAAATGAAGCGGTACTCTGTTAGCTTGTGTATAATTATATGTATATATAAGATTATAATCTTAGATGTTAAGGTGTAGATTCGATCATTTTCAATAGTTTCTACTTGAAGTTTTATAAGTTTGAAGTTTACATTCCTTAGAAACGTATTCTTATAGAATCATCGAATGATTGAAATGCGCAAAAGCTGAAATTCAGATTATTATATAAAATATAAAATAGCTAATACTTACAATGAGCTGATCTCAAAACTGATTTTTTCGGACGGATATTTCTGCAGCCAGTACGACGTATCCAGTTAGTAAGGTTCGGTTATTTACTTATTATGTAAGTAGTAGATACACATATAACTGGCATGGAGATTAACCAAAATTTTGACTTTGATATCATTTTTATTTTCAGTTATAGGTTTACTATAACTGCCGGCTTCAACATCACTACGTTAGTAGAAAGTCTCTGTTGCCTGTTTGAACATAATAATCTCAAAATTCATAACCAACAAATTCATAAGGAAGGGATTTATTTATCACCTGTAACTTTTTAAGTTGAATTATTAAATTCCTTT
>DWPT01008654.1:0-10079 GCA_018251895.1 Agathymus mariae mariae
AACTTTTTAAAAATGTCCATTACGGGTACAACTATTGTAGTTTAACTTCTTTAAGTTTATAGACAGCACAGATAAAACAAATAGCCTATACACGTAATCGATGCCGAGGTACTCTTGTGAACGTCACGAGTCGCCGTCAAATTGGCAGTCAGTCTGCGGCGACGTCAAGTGTCTTTCCATCTAAACTGACGAGAAGGGTTAATTAAAGAGTGGGACGCCAACATATCGGCCGCTTGAGAGGGAGGAAGATGAAGAGATGATTGATAAGCACTCTCGAATTTCAATTCCCTGTTCAATACTGTCTACTAGTGCAATCTAATTTGATGAATGGCTATTGTTAGAGTTTATGAGCATGTTGTGACGTTTCTCAACAAGTCTAGTCAACTTACAATGTAATTAATGGAAGTAACTGAAAAAAATAATTAAAAGTAAATTGTTTTATATAAATGGCAATAGTATATAATTTATTGGTAGAATCGTATGGTCAATAAAATTTAAAATGTTGAAATCAAAAGATACATATATTCATTTTACAAATCTCATTATGTGAAATTATACCTAGAAATAATGGAAAAGAGCAGGACTATGTATCAAAAGTATTTTTCAGTGGACCACGCGGTAAAAAAGACCCTTGAAATGTTGAAACAACGACGAAGAGACGGGTAGGCAGAAGTAATCAAATAGAGAAAACATTTTGATCAGTTCAAGATTCCCAAAGGATTGTAAATAAAAAAAAGAGGTAATTTAGGTTAATACTGAAATATATACCAGAAATGAAATTTGATTCAAATTTAATTGCAGGTATCGAGAGCTTAGACGACATGTAACGCCATCTGTTGAGTCAAAACTCAACAAATTAATAACTAGTATAAAGCTTTTAAATGAGGAATAAAATGTATTTTATACATTGTACTGCAATCTGAATCGCTATGCTGTTCTGAAACCATGGCAGATAATGTAATGTCGTCGAAGTAGTATATATATTCTATATAAATCCTCATGGAAGTCGTATTTTTCTATTAAACAACAATATATGATTTTGATTTATTATATCGTGGACTATATTCTTTTTACACTTTTACGGCTATTTCCGATTTTTGTATTTTATTAAGAAGTGAAGTAGAACTTTTCTGTGCAACCCTAAATTTTGACTTACTTTAAAAATACTTATAAATGTTATAGTCACGATCCACCGCGGCTTTGCTTCAGATTCTTAGACTTTATACATCCCCGACGATATTATGGTGAAACTTTTAGGTTTCCTCGCCAGGTTGTTAGATTCAAATATTCGTTATCAGTGCAGAAAGCTAAGGTATTTATATAAGTGAATTTATCACTGTTTGATACGGTATCCATCTATATATTGATCGGCTTTTGGAGGTTCGTTCAGAGATAAAGGTTACCTTTAACCATTAACATGCCCTTTTTAAACCGGGTCTGAACCTTTTGAGTTCAGCGAAGACTCGCTTTCTTCCGAAAAAACTAAATAAACTTAAATAAAATATTTAATTAACCCGTATTATAATTTGAATACAATATGCAGTACCAAAGTCATAGTTTTCCATAATTCCGTGAGAACCATAATTATCTTTTACCAAATTTACAGTACGTAAGTAAAACAAGGTTGAAGCACTCGTTAGCTCTGCAGCTTCGTGCTTCAAATAGCTGACTTGACGGGCGCGGCTCAGAATGCGTTCGATTTTCCCCGGCTCTACTTTATTCTATCCCTATTCTAATATTTCCTTTATAAAACTTGTTAGGTACAATATGTAGCACGGAGTTACAATCGAATTGGAAATATTCGATAGACTTCGCCGTCTTGGGAAGGCTGGATGAATTTTCGTGGAATATATTTTTTATTGCCTATTCTGAGCGGTAACTATTTACTATTTCGTCAGTGACTTCGAAAATTTACTTATATTCAGCACTTTTTTGCACACCAAGAATAGGACAATTCAGACAACCTTACGATTCTGGCGTAATTATGATGCAGTTGTATTATATGATTTTCTAATGCAGAACTTGAACTGCAACAATGGGCCAATCCAACCAGATTCAGATTCGTTTACAGACTTTTGAACAGTGAACACTAAATCCAAATACGTTATGTAGTTTTACGTGATACATAGACTGTATAATTCCTGATTATTTTCGGAATGAGAAATGTCCATATTTATATATATATTGTAAATACAATAAAAGAGACTTATTCCTAATCATTCATTTTTCAAATAGGCCCAAAAAATGACCTCCATAACTGAATAATGGTAACAAAAATAGGTAAAAGAAATGTAAGGAGAGTTGTTGGGTGTGACCTGCATGATACACTTGCAGGATGAGCAAAGGTAAATGGGAGAAGAAAAGCTCTGCAGAATCTTAGAGAGTCGAGTGTTCCTATGAGTGTAGAAAAACAACTCACTGACAAATATATAATAGAATAGAAGTACTGAACTTGAGAGATAAAATATTAAAAGGATTTTTTTAACTATTTCTTACCTTAATGAAAAAATAACACTACATATATATAAAAATAAGAAAGAAATACCGTTATTTGAAAGTAGTTATATTAAAAGTATAATTTGAATACTCTAGATATAGTTAAATTTCATGTACCTAACTGAAAATCTAAAAATTAAATTGTTTATAAAAAAACACTTAAATAAAGCTTTATTTGATGCCTGTTGCGGTATACCACAACTCTTTTATTTCTCACTGCAGGACCCTATGATTGAATAGGCCTGAACAGTTAACATTCTGCACGCTGCTTCTGTGTGGATTACTGCACAGTGTGGGAATTATGTATACCCCTCAACGGATTCTGCCATAACTTTAAACGTTCAATACAAAAATAAGTCCGCAAACGTAATTTTTACCTCTTGCGGTTACTTTCTTACTGCCGAGTACACTCGAAGTTCTCTTTCTCATTCTGTCATTCATTTAGGACTGTTAAAAATATTTCCGTAATGATTGACGGTATGTTTGAAGGTGTCTACGTAGACTGGACGTATACAAAGCATCTGATATCACGGACAAGCAATCGATAGGCACTACAAAGAACGGAACATGACGCTGGCGATATATCAATACTAATGGCCACTGGTCTGTTTGTTGTGTTCTTAGACGTATTCATGGACTGACGTATAGATCGAGGAGAAATTTAGTCGAGAGAGCAAAATGTTTATCTCACATGATGCTCTAAATGAAAGTTTTTTCTAATTTTCCCTCAATATCAGTCTTGGGGATCAGATTATCTATTTATGTCAAAATTCTAATATACGAGGAATATGTGCATCAAACCTTAATTCTTTTGAACAGATTCAGAGAAAATCGTATGTGACAGATAGACACTATCGAATGACTATATCGATATGTATGTTTCGATTTATATCGGATATGTGTAACGGTAATGTCTTTAAAGTGAAAGTAAAAATGAATTATCACTTGCTTCGGTGAATAAAAATTGTACTCGTTAGAGCTTTAGAGAGAGAAAATATGACAATTGAATTAGCACTATTTACAGTTAAAGTTTAGAATTAGTATAAAAGCCTTTTATTATTTACAGAAATATATTTGTTTACAGAAAATTTTTTGCCTTTCTTCTACCTCCTTTCCTTTTTTTGATCAGTAGATAATAAAGAGATTTAGTATTATCAATACAACAAATTTAAAACATAACGTTATTCAATGATTATGATTTCAATTGTCATATTTTCTTTGAACTATTTATAATTTGGTAAAGTCTAACCAAATACCAAGTAACACACTACATAAGTATATATAAAAAAGCAAAAAATAAATAACTAAAAAATTATCATAACAGCTGGTTTTTGAAGTAACTTAAAGTCGTGTGCTGCATTAAGTTCTGTGTAAAATTTCCAGCGCCAACCGCTGACTCCAGAACTTGGATTTATGTTACAGGAGCACTTTTACGTAGTGCAAACGAAATATATTAGCAAAGTGGACGACACAACGTTATAAATATTACTAGACACAAATCTTTGCAGTAGCAGAATACATATGCTGTCGTCGAAGCCTCTCTGATATGAATTATGGTATAGTAAGTTTATTTCGTGGGAGAAATTCGACCATCATTAAAATTTAGTAACATTACTGAACAGAGAAAAAAAAAAGGAGAATATAGTATGTAACTCTACTGTTTTGCCTTTGAGTATGGATTTATGGTTTTTTTAAATTAAAAAAAAAATGTACAATTCTTTACTTTTGTTATGAAATAACGAGCATACATTTTATATTGAATCAAATTCTACATGAATGAAATTGTTATCCTACACTTTATGTTATATATGGTACAAAATTTTATCACTCCCTATTTTTCGTTATTACACTAATATACAAATATTTTTCCCAACTTTTCAAAACTCAAACTAAACCACCACGTCAGCAGCCCGTGAGTTGTTTTGGAAGAAGAAGCGGAAAAATACTCCTGAATATTGATATTTTCCTTTTCGAAACGATAGCAGAAGCAAAAAACTACGTGCGTAGGTTTATTTACAGAATACCTAAATGATTAAATGCTTCTGATATTGATTTTAAAGTGTGCCTCGATAGAACTTGTGACTGTTTGATCAGCAGGCAGGCAGGCAGGACTATCGGGTCGTCAATAAAATCAGCTGTTTATACATTACTAGAGCTTGATAGGATCTTCGTCGGCAAGAATAAAATAATCATGATTCATTTTATCATTTTACAATCAATTGCTTTTACAGTTTTTAAATTGATTCCATACGCTTTCACTGAGTCACAACTGAGTCATATTTTATACAGTAATTTTTACGTCACGTTGAGACAAACTTATAATCACTTAATGAAATTTCAATTTTTACTATTCCTCTACGATATAAATTAAGTTGTTTAATTTCCTTACGTTTGTCTGTGTTCCACTGCCTCTAGTACAGTTTTATGGCGGACCATATCTCTTCCTTGCTTTAAACAGGTTTATTATTCATGCTCGAGAATTTTGTTCTTGTTTAAGAGAGCATTTGAAAGAGCTATTTCTCGTGAAGATAATTTCATAAGGGTACTGCGAAAATTAGTAAAAAATGAGGGCACTGAGAGATTTTTTGTATCGCTTTGTGACGACACAAAGTGACGTGAGTCTGTTAAGGAAAGGAATCGAACCCGAAACCCTTCGCTTGGTTGATACCAAGCTCTGATGAGTTAGTGACTATAGGTCTGAGAGTCATATACAAATCCTGTGTATTTAAATTTAACTGTCTCTGCTAATTCTGTTGTTAATGAAATTTTTTTGAACCATCAGGGTTTTGTCTAAAATATAAGTCAAATATGTGAATGTGTTGGCTTACAGGATGGCTGGGATACGGTGACAGATTTTGTGGTTTAAGAAGATCTAGCACTCTTTGAATTTAAGTCAATTTCTCTTGCTCGTAGTGCACCCTGCTGAACAATGGATGAGGCAATGACGTCCAGATCCTGCCATTAGGCTCTGGACTCTGTAATACGTAATCTAGTCCCGGCGGTCCTTGTCCTTGGTAGTACTATTCATTAAGTGTCTGGCTACCCTATGTCTAGAATCAACCATGCAACTTATGTTGGAGAGACTAACGGGTAATAAGCGGGTCATTGATAAGTTGTTGATAAGAAAATGTATGCTTATATTCTCCATCCATTTATTTATTTGGTGTGTCAACAATTGTTATTTATACAAGATCTCAACAATTGATATTTTTTACACTTAATATAGTCTTAAACTATTTGACAATCTATAACAGGCAAATACATCTTGTAAAATTATTTAATATTTTTAAGTTAGCGTTAAAATGTTCCCTGAATTGAATTTGATAACACACAGCTTCTCGGAGTCAAATCAACGTCATCTCTCGTTCATTAGGCTAACCCCAAGAGGAGCCAATGAAACATTTTGTTTAAGAGGCATATTCTCAGATCACATGTCAATTTGATTCTAAAACCTCTTCGCATGTTTGCTGAGATTTGTAAATGGTTTCGTCCAGAAAACAAAAAGATGGCCACTCTTCGGTTGTTTGTTAGCTCGTCACGATTGTAAGTTGTGAAACTTCTATTCGCATTATTTTGCTCTAGCAATATGCTGGGGGCGAGTCTGTAAATCTATGCCAGCGCATTGCGAATGCAGCCTATGAGAATTATACAGAGCTGTTAATAAAGTTTATTTCTCTATAAAGGTATGGCTAATATTAGATTATTTTTTGCTCCTGATAATAAAGTCGCCGAATTGTGTTTTTCTTTACACCTTGTACCTCTATCTAATGTTTAACGTCATTGTTTAATGTGAGCACGATAGTAAAAAGCTACTAGTTGAGAACTGAAGGTCATGTTTAATAGCTCAACAGTATCCTTTAGGGAGGCCTCCATTACGCTGTAAACTTGTCTGAAGCTTAAAAAAAAATTTAAGTGGGAAATAAAATCTTTATATCTACACGTACTTCTTAATTTATATTATTTTCAAGTAATGTGTGGGTTTGAAATTAATTATCACGCAGTGAAAATATCGTGAAGAAACCTGCATATTTGAGGTAATATATAATTTTCTCAAAATCGTGTGAAGTCTAAAAATCCGCACTTAAAAGCTTAGTTGGTGTGGCCCATAAATCTCACGTTGAAAAAGAGGAGATCAGAACCGACTAGTGAAACGGTAATGAAACGGTGAAATTGTAAACATAGCATTAAGTCAACTTTAGTTTTATTTTGTATTGGACACTGATTTATGGGTTATAGTAGTCAACACCAAATGCACTGTTGTTATGTAGCTTACATCACCAACATAAATAAATAGGGTGGAGTACTACTCATAGTAAGTCCCCGTCAAAAATTCTATTTGGCGCGGAGCAGTAAGAATATGTCTGGGATTTAGTTCAGGCCTCTTACATTATGCAGAGTTGGGGCTGAAGCGCCCCGTAAATAACTATCATTCCTGTGATCCGTTTAATTAATTTTATAAACGTGCCTCCGTGTACCGCAGAATATGCCCCAATAACGGTCAGCTGCAGTGGGTATCGCAAAATTGATGGTGACTATATTTTGAGTAAAGTAGGCAGATAATATATATATTGAGGGTTGGGGCCGCAAGGAATTTGGTCTTAATCAACAGGATACTGTAGACCGGTGTGTTATGATTGTAATAACTTAAATATCTTGGAAATCAAATAACTTACAAAAAGTAGATTCTTTGGAATACGTAGTCTTTAGTGTCACGCACGTGAATCCGAAATCCTTAACACGAGTTTCGAGGACATGGTACAATATATTTGTTGGAAATTTATGATAAATTGGAACAATAGATAAGATGTTTCTGGGGAGCCGGCGCGCACGTGACTGGAGAGGCGTTGCGTCTTTCGTTATTCTTCCCTGATTCCACATTGATTTATAAGATTTATTGTGGGGTTCGAGACTAGTTGTGCCGATTGTACACACATATGTATTGGAAAAGACACATTTTTGGAACACTAGTCGAATCATAGTGCTGTCTGTGTACCGCGTTAGAACATCGTTCTTATACCGTAATGCAGGGATGGGCATGGTTTGAGCACCACCTGGTTTTGCAAAAGTTTTTTTCACCCAACGTACTAGTCGCTGATGCAGCTGACGATGACGGCGTTCCAGCGGCTCAATCAATCGACCACCGCTTGATATTACTGGACACGTTCTCTCTCACAATTTTGCGGATTCGAGTCTCTTGTCGTCGATTTGGCCGGCATGGTCTTGGATGTTTTTGCTTCATATATTTTTATCTGCAGGTTAGGTTACAAGAACACGTCACAAACGTCAAGATATCTGTCTTCTTCTTTATCTACTTTATGATGTCTGCGTCTGACTAGGTCACTGGTTGCTAAGCAATAATGTTGTTTAATATGTAATGGGTCAAACCAACACTGCTATTCGCGGATGAAAATAAAATAATCTTGATTTTATAAAACTCTTCTTTTTCATTGAAACTCTGTATCCTCATTGTCTGATTCTTTAATTACTAGCCTTAAATAATGATACGCTTTCAAACTTTGCATATAGATATGTCTCTTGTAACGCAGATATTCATTAAGAATTTTGTAGTTACATTAATGACAATTAATATTTACATTTCCGGATTGAAATATACAAAGTTGAGGATTGAAATCGGGCTTCAATTTTATACGGTTTTGTAAAACCTTTGTTGATTTATTTTTATCTATATTAATATTATAACGATGTAAGGTTAGTGAGTTTATTTTGTAGGTTCGTAAGGGCTAATCTTTTGAACCACTAAAGCGATGTTGAAACTTCTTTCACCAGTAGAAAGCTACATTATTTCTGAGTGGCATAAGCGATATTTCATTTCTGCAATATTAAGTTTTCAGTCAGCAAAATTTACGTTTGTAAAACAAGTCGGAAGAAAAAGTACTTCTACGCCGCTTCAAACATCCGCTTAAGCTAACGTAAGTCACACATTAATACAATGTGCTACAAAAATGTTAGTCTGTATTATTATAAAAAGAGAGAGCGAATTTTGCGAGTTGATGTATACCCGGAAAGTAATCTCCGAAATCACGGCATCCATTTGTATAATTATTATACCATTTTAAAGGCACATTATTCCGTATAGACATAGGCTATATATCATGTAAATATAATAAATTTCTCAAGCCGAACGAAGCCGAGGTGAGCCGTTAGTTTTTATTACATTTGGATCTTTGTGTTTTTTGTACTCTGGATTCAAAATATGGAAATGTATGTTTGAAGATTCTTTATTATTCACCTAATTAAATTGAGATATGAAGGTTCGTCCCTAGACAAATAGCATTCTTTTTTAACTATTGTAACAAGCATTCAAACTGGAGAAATACTAAGAAATAACATTGATCCGTTTCTTCAGTCGAATTCTACTTTGTAAAGTTGTTCCTATCGATTCGTAATATATTCTAAAATACTCACTGCGTAATGTGGCAGTTCATAGCAAAAGAAATAACCAAGATTGCATGTATACAAGTACAGTCGTGCGCGTAAATCACATCACAGGGCAATCTGGAAACAATTACGTGACAACCACGGATTCTCGTCACGTCCGTCAGTAGGGGTGTCGATTGTACTATTGTATATTATTATCATATACAAAATATGTTCAATCCAGTATTCATAATTAGTGATAGCTAATAGAAGATTCAATACATCTTTCTGAACGTTTACCAAAACTCAGCTATTAGTTTCTTTGGTCTTCTAGTCTGGCCCTCTTAGGTCCTTCACTGTACGGTACTGCAAAAATTAACTGGGAAAGTAAGACATATAAACAGATGGTGCCGTAATAACTTTGATAGAATTATGCTGTCTTCAGAACCAAACTCTTTAATACTAATAACGTATCCATAAAATACCGAAGTGATATTTTCTGGACGACTCAATATATCTTGTTAAGACATACATCCTAAGACATATAGTATATATATTTCAATCAGAAAATATCATCGCGTTTACTATATTAAATGATACAAAAAGTTAACTAAGTCTTTCTCCTTTGGATAAGTAACTAAAATACTGCTGACATTAGTTCGTTGAACCTCCAAACTGATGCTTCTACCGAGACAATCATTAGAGTATTTGGTAAATACACTTATGCATGTCATTTTTTGTTTCTACTACCGTTTTGAAAAAGTACTTTATAATTAATTAAACGCCTCTGAACATGTTCGAAAACAACAAAGTAAGATTTAACCTGCGCGGAACTGGTTTCGGCAGCATTATTTCCAGGCGCCCTTGACATATAATTTTCACTCATACCATAATAAAGTTTATAGATAAACTATATATGTTTCGATAGGTAACTCACATATTGATTCTCACATTGCTAATTTAGTGTTTGCATATAATTTTTAATTTTAAAATGTTCTTTAGCATAAACAGATATTGTAGCAAAGTATGAGACCTAAACACAGTCCGATACATAAATCACATCGCGGGGCACTCCCGAAATAATTACGTGACAACCGCGGATTCACGTCACGTCCGCTGCTAGGGATGTCGATTGTGCTTTTGTCATACAAATGCTGATTTTGTTAAGCCCATGTATTAACAATACATAATAAATTAGCTACAGC
>DWPT01008655.1:0-10079 GCA_018251895.1 Agathymus mariae mariae
ACATTACATCTGCACCTGTAAGGCTGAATATTTAACTTTAGACATTTATCGCGTTATTATATTTTATGATACTAACAATAGTTTGTTAACAATATTGCGGACATTTTTATCTTATGTCCAATGTAGCAGTACCTTCTTACATCCTTAAAGGTTTTCTACAGAATGTTCGAATCTCAATGCCTGTTTTTGTAATATGTAAAAGTCGTGAATAAATTGTCCGTGAGTAAAGCGTAAAAAATTGTCCCTGTAGCGCAGGACCAGAACATGAGCTACGGTATCTTCTGTCTGTCGTAAGAGGCGATTAAAAGGGGATTTCCGGGATTGCGGGCGACAAGAATGGGAGTTTGAACCCTCCGGCTAGTGACCCCGGGATTTACGACGGTATGTTAGGTTGCATACCGTCGATGGTGCGGGACGAGACATGTTGTTGACTCCGGTTACGTGCCTATGGAGATCCCGGAGCTACTCTCTACTTAACGCGAAGGAAGGTCAACGAAGGGGTCTTAGTGCGGTAAAAATCCCACATAACCCGGCGTTGCAATTACGGTACCGGGTATCTTTTGAAGGTTTCTCCCTCAAAATAAAAACGGGGTTATAATAGGACTGCGGTGTGTGCGGTGCGGTGAAAGTCACATCACGTACTAAATCTCGCAAAAAGTGATCTACTTAAAATAGAACGGTTATAATAGAGAAAAGCTATATAACTTTACGAGAAAAAACTTACTCATCGTATACGTAACATATGTGAGTTAAAGTTTATTTATATTTTATTAACATGATGTACAAAAATTTATCATCTAGGTGTTATGCCGTTAAGCGTACAGTAAACCCATAAACTTAATGTTAAAGTATTATATGATATTGCGGGAAATTCTAAGCTCCGTTATAATATGGTATCTTGGTGGATTAGTGCATCTAGTATTGTAGAAGATTAACTAGTTGTATTTTACAGAATTAGCTCGATTAGTATCCTGCCTGCCGAGTAAAAAGTCTCGAGTTCGATTCCCGGCCGAAGCAGACATGTGAGATATAAATGTTTATTCTAGGGTCATGAGTGTTTGTGATGTCACATTTAAAAATGTTTATCCATGCCAACTGTAACACAAGGAATCCTAATGCGGGGGTGTGAGTGTGTGAACGTTAAATACGTAGTACGTGTATAATTTACGGTGGGCTAGTGTGTGGTGTGAACGTCAGTCTCCCGCGTTCTACGCGCACTTCAAATACTTTTAGATTAAATTTATGTGCGTATTACAATACTTCACACTGATACAAATTGATGTCAATTTGCACTACACATTATAATGACAAGTTAAACAAAGATTCTATTATTTTATGTTTTGCAGCGGTCGTCATCAAAGGTTATCACGATATGATTGACCTCTGTAACGTTGAGATGCTCGCTCGCTGTTTGTCAATGTTAAAACGATACTAAGATATTATTAATATATAGTTCTTAATTTGCAATTGTAAGATGAGCAGTATATAAATATTTTTCTTAGTAGTTTTGTTAGCGCTACTAATGAGCATTTAACCTGCCTGAATCCGTGAGATAGTTTTTCTAAGCTTCGTTCTACCTACCCTAATCGTTTTAACGTAACCCACATAACTTTTGGTAATGTTCCTCGTATATACTCTAAGCTTCTGGTTTCCATAAACACTGCCCATCTTAATGGTGATGTTTCGGAATCTTCTCTCAAATTTTCATTGCAACACCTGGTTATGTTGCTATTCGAAATGACAAAAGTGGCAAAGGCTGTGGTGGAGTTGCAATTTATCTCCAATATTAACACATTATAAATAATATTATAACATATATTATTATATTGTTCCATGTAAAGTAATCTGCAAATCCTCGTTCACTTTATTCCAAGTTTACGGAGTTTTCATTCTTCGAAATCACACATGAATGCTTTTAGAATTATTCTTCTCGTATGGCATCATGATAAATGAAGATTACTTCGAGATATTTGAGTAATTGTTTAATGATTACGGTACGATTTATGAAAATATGATTCTGAAATGAGACTTCAACATATGTGTTATTAAAAATGATTGTCGTGCTATTAAATTTTTGGATCTCTGATGGTTCGCAAAGACAAAACAACGCGTAAATGTTAGCGACTCAAAGTAGATTCAAAATTTCACAATATCGTTGCACGATCATTATCGTGCTAAGAGACGCTATTTCTATAATTTTTTAAATAATCAAAATTTTATTGAGGCTTTCAAATTTCTTCGATCTGTGAGAATTGGCAAATTTCCAATTTGCAGTGACATAAATATTAATGACCCCAATAAATATTTTATATCTTCCCAAGTTCTTGATCCTGATAGCAAATTAAATACGCTGGCAAACTTGTTCGTTTTATCTGTTGCAAATATAGTCTACTTATAAATTTTCTCTGATAACCGAGGAAGATGTTAAAACGTCAAACAAATTCAACAGCTATTGGTAATGATGACCTTTGTTCGAAAATAATTATTCTAGCCCTTTATTTCTGCCTATCCTTACTTATATTTTCATTACGACTATATCTTTCTCTTTTTTTCCGTCAGTTTGGAACTCTTTTACTTAAAATTTCTTATCCGTTTTCTTTTACCAATTGCAGTCCGATATCTACCGTACCTCTCCTTTCTAAAAATCTCGAAGATATCATCTATCACTAACTCTTTAAATTCTTATTTTTGTTATTATAATTCTCATGTCAAAGTCTCATGAGGGCCACAGTAAAGTCACTGCAATACTTAAAGGTACAGCAGATATACATATGGCTTGGATAATAAATCCTTCACGTTGTTAGTTCTATTAGACTTTAGTAGTGTATTCTACTCAGTAGATTCTCCTTCGGATTCCTTAGTCTCTTAATAAATATTCACATACCGTTGGGCGTCCGCCTTGATTACAATTTTGTCGAATGGCGTGATGTAGTCGCGTGCGCTCCTCAGAGTGGCATCTTATCCCTTTTATTGTTTTCTGTGTTAATTTTTTCGCCGACGACTTGCAACTGTATATCCATTTCTTAGTAAGAAATACTAAGAAGGCACAATACGCAATGAACTCTGATAGGACCATATTGGCAAATGGTTTTAGCTTTTATCGTTACTTAGGAGGTCCTTCATAAGCTCTAATAATTGTTGGCAAACATCAACGTAGCCAATTAAATCTACCATCACTACCATCTGTTAGTTATTATGGTATTCCTATAACTTACATTGATATAGCAAAGAAGTTACCAGTGTTATGTAACAGTAAATTATCTTGGAAAGCACAAACCGCTGAAGTCAGCCAAATGGTTTGCATCTCCTTACATTTGCTGAAAGGTGTTTAATAAGTTTGAACTAAAATTTTATTAACCCACACTTTTATCCGATCTATAACTGACTATGTCTGGTGCCTGATTTAGATGCCGCGGAGGACCTTTTAAATAAACTCGATCACTTGTTCACTTTCCCCATTCGATTTATCTTTCTATTCCTGTACTCATTTTCCAGGTTTATTATGTAAGTAATACCGAAAAATCTCTAAGTTTTTTTCACATAAATTCAGCTTTTATTCCCGTTCCTTTTGGGCTCAGGTGGTTATGTTGTGAAACTCGCTACCGTGTAAGAGATTGTGAAACATAGATATTATGTGTACAGAATAATGGAATACATAAAAAATACTGTATCATTATTATAATATCACTTTTTTCAACGATATTATAAGGATTCAGAAGATAATATTTAAATTAAAATCTAAATTCACTATGAATAAACCGTCATTACTAGAAAAATAAGCGAGAAATAATATATTTCAAAGGAAATATTTATATATATATATATATATATATAATATAAGTATATCAGATTCGCATATTGCTACATTTACTATGTTGGTATTAATTAAACATTGTATAAACGTAAGGTAAAACGGGTTAAAGCAAATCGCGAACTATACCTATGGTTAGGTAACTAAGAATAGAACTAAATAATTAACATAGTGTAGTCGATAAAGTGCCAGTTAACCGCACTTGTGGTTTCTATGCAAATGAAAAACTGTCTTCAAGAATCCACGAGTATCTAATATGCTTTAAACATATTCTGTTGACATTAGTCGTAGTAATTAAATGATTTCCAAGTGCATTTTTCCATACCAAAGAGCAAAAATATTCCATCATTGAGATGTCAGTTATGAAATGCTTGTGTACGACTTGTTAATTACGCGCATGTATAATTGTTAAATGTGTGTTTAGTGGTTATAAAAATACAAGTTTTTTTATAGAAAATTTTATAATTACTTTAGAAAACAAAACATATTCGCTTAACGAAGACGACCCGACAGCGCGACTGTAGAACTGAGATTTTATTTCGCAGTATGTAACGCAAAGGCGCTTGGTTCTCGGAACGCAACATGCGTAAATGCCAAAGGTCGCCAGACTCCTTCACGGATACATTTTTGTAACCAAGTTGAGTAGGTATCACTTTACCAACAGATTATTCTATGAATCTACATAATATCTAACCCATTATAGGTTATCGAATTTTGTGTAATTTATAAAATAGAAGTCCTGTTAAATGAAACGTTACCTGTATTTTATGTTATACACCGACGAACAAACAGCGAGCTCCTGGTTCTAAGTTATTACTGCCGTATGTTCACGAACCATTTATTTATACATTCCAAATTTCACTGAAATAATCATTTCAATAGTTTTTCACAGAAACACCGATTTACTTTGTACTGGCCATAACTAAAATCATGCTTCAGTGATCATAAAAAGTATTAAAAGATTCAAACGTTATTTCGAACAAAACAAATGTGATAACCATTTATGTCCCTATTCTGATTATTATTTTTAGTAACAATCAGTCCCAATTAATTATGAAAGAGTTTGGATATTAGAATCCTCGTAAGTTAAATATCATCGTCTGCAATAAGCACAGCCATTAATTTTCTCCTTGATCGCGGTCTCTTTCTGGCCGTCAACGCCTTAGTGTTTGCTTTTGATGTTAGGTTGGGTTACTACTATTGATCTGCTCGCTTTATATATTTTTTAGGGTTTTAAATTTAATTCCGAGAACTTATCTGTTTAAGCGGCATGGACATTTCATGACGCATCTAAACGAATTCAAACTCTACTCTTAGAATCTCTTTCAGAGCTATATAGTTATGAAACCTTTTTTGTCTCCATCAAGCTTATTAATAATTTCATGATTAATTAATTGTGTTTGCAATTACATACATACTAAAAGGGAGTTAATAATTTTCACTTGGTAAAGCTCTATACAGTTGAAAGTGCCGTTAATATTACTTATAATTAAATTTACTATATTTAATATAGAACACAAGTAGTGAACTATAAAAATAAATTTCATTAAGAACCGAACGCAAAATATGGTTAATAAAACACAAACGCTTCGGCCAAGTGAAATTATTTAAAGCGGCTGCTGGTGGTATCGTTAATTAAGTTTGGTAGGACTTGTAGCGCAATTTAGAGAATGCCAAAGGTCGCGTGCCTCCCTAAAATTACAGGTACTCCATAATACGTTGAACACAATTTACGTACTCAATTCGATTTATCAATTGTCAAGTCAAATTACTTCGAATGTGAAAAATCTACGTAGTATATTTGCCATAGAAAAAGTATTTATAACTCTTGAGAAAATACGCTGAGAATGTTACAGAGCGAATTCACTAAGTTCATACCACACTGAAGCTTTTGTGTATATAACCCCTCGTAACCCGGACTTCTCCTAAAGAGACACAGAGTGCAGATATTAAAATAGGACATTGCGAAACTCTACTTGGGCAGTTTGCATAGAACATTAATAATTTATAGAAAAATGGGTTATATAATATATTAAAGAACATTCAATTTTAGTCTCATTCATTATAGAAAACTTCAACACAATATTCCATGACTTAGATCGATCACAGGCATGATTTTCGATTGTGGGCTTAAATATTGGCAATATCGTCATTTTAGACTAAAATGTTTTTATTAATTTGTCTTTATTATTGGTACATGTACCGTATATCACATACAGCACCTATAAAACCGACTTTTAAGTATCTTATTCCTATGAAAATTAATTTCCACATGTTATAAATGTTTGCAAAGGACAATTGTTCATGCATCCTAACATTATAAGGAGTGAATGCGAATTTTATGAATGTGTTTATGCGGAGAATAATCTGTGATACCACAGCAGTTGAAAAATTATTTTAGCATTTAAATGGTACATTTTTCCGGGTGGAATAATTTATCGTAAACGAAGCAAGAGAGGGCCGGTTGTCCGTGAACTATGTAGCCTAATCTGTTGTTTTGTGTAGAAGGGTGTTGAAATCAGCGGTATTTACAAATTAGGTATTCGCTCTAAGTATTTGATCTAGAAATAGTATATAGTCCAGAGTGAATTTTCCAGTGTAGATAGAGAGTCGAATCTTTTTCATTTGTCTTATGTAATGACTTCGCAGAATATAATTCTTAGGTATAAGCTATTAGACTGTTCAATAAAACAAGTGTATGATTTTTCAAATAACTCGCGAATTTTTTCGACAAACTAAACAAGCCTTTTTAGTTGTTATCAAAATTGGTCTCGAGACATTTGTTTTTCGCTATTATTTTAGTTTCGGATTCGATCGTTTACGGACATTTGAAATTTACATATCTAAGTTTATAATTAATAATTTAATTACAAATTGGTGTATGGTTGTTACTCTATTTATTGGCGTCAATAATTTTGTTATTTTATAACAAAGTTGTGTGTACAGTTAGTTGGTCGTTTGATTAAAATGATGGAGCCACTGTGCTTACACTAGTCAATGAATTAACTGACAGGCGCGGACAGGTGGGTCGCTGTGGTAGTGGTAGTGCTATAAAACCAGGTGCAAGGTCACCAAGTCGGTGGGCGGGCTCTCCTCGAGCCTCCCATTGAGAGCAAAGCTCAAGGTCTACGCCTCACGTACGTGGCTCCAGCCTGGTATGCGCTTGCTAGCGAACCACAGTTCCGAAGGCTGCGCGTGGTCCACTTCATCGCGTTGCGTAGGCTGACAGTGAGGAAGTCTGTCATCCAAAGAGACCTTCGAGTCGAGAGCTTGGATGACTTCATTAGCAGCCTAGCAGCATTAGCAGAATATTCGAGCGAGTCGATGGGTCGCGATTCCCGCATCTGCGGGATCTACCACTCTCATCTACCCGTAGGCAGGTAGGCAGGGACTTCCCGCGCTATCTCGTTGCACGATTGATGCCCGCCACTAAACCAGAAGCTTCATACTCTAGGTCTATACTTCATACTTCATACTTGGTAGGACTTTGGTGAGAGTCAAAAGCCGGACATGATACCACGGCCGAAATAGCGGCCGATCCGATTTTGTTTTAGTTTACAGTAATGTATTGCAGTGAAAGTCACTTAATATTTACAGTTTGTTTCATTTCAATCCTTCCTTAAATAAAAAAAAACTTAAAATATGTACCTACTTCTAATTCACATAACGTGTAAAAACTCAAGTCTTAACAAAAAGCAGATGCTATTTTAATAAGGAATCTATCTTATTCTGTAATGAAGTGAGGACATGTTCTAGTAAACAAACAAATATAACTACCGTCAGAATATTATGTCGTACGAACAATATTATGTGTACGGTGATGCTACATTGGCCTGGTTATGAATGAAATATTATTGGCATCAAACTGTACTCGGAAGTAGCTAGTGGATAAGAATTATTGTACAATACTGTAAATTTTACGTAGTTGCTTTAAAACGTTTTAACTACAGCAATTACCCTGTGGATAAGAATGTTTTTAATAAACTCTTTTCAATTATAAAAAAAAAACCTTGTTCTTGTTTATTAATATTGGAAATCAACAGTAACGCGTAGTGATAGAAATATGGACACGCGCGAAGAAAATTACGGCGAGCATGGTCGACGGAATATAATAGCGTTTCATAATGGAAAACATGAAAATGCGTTATTCAAATGTGTTTCGGAACTGGTACAGCCGCGACTAAATTATACCCACATTTAGCTCCACAACGCCGAAATTTACGACGCTTAATTCGGCATGTAAATTTGTTCATCTGGCGTTTACTTATTAACAGTAGTAGCCAAATAGGTAGCTGTGTGAATGAACACGATACTCCCTGACTGTGTGCCACAAGCTTAACTTGTTTGATTTGATTGATTAATTTCAAAATTGAATACTCGACCGAAGCCACAAATTTCTTGAAAGCGGTTTGTTTTTAACAGTATACATGGATACCTAAAACGAACCAAACAGATCTAAAACAGTAAATAGCAATAGTGATGAAGTTATTATGTGGTGAAATGGAACACGTTATATGTTAACGCCACTTACCCCAAACCGTTAAATTAAAATTGTTATCGGCATGATTACTATTTACAAAGGTGCCCCACTATCAGTCAACCAGCCAACATATCATCATCGTCCCAACTAATTATTGTCCCGAGCGCGGATCTTCTGTTATAATGAGACGGATTAAAGCCATTGTCCGAATGTGAATTGGTGAACTTCACAGATGTCGTACAACATTATGGAGAGCATTCAAATATGCAGGTTTCCGCACGACGTTTACCTTCGCGATCACAATTTCAGCAGTACTCATTTATTTTTGTTCATAAATTCAGAAAAAACTTACTTCTTATTATTATTAAATATTTTCGTCATATATGTTAACGCTCTTCACACGAGCAGACGGGCCGATTGATATGCGGTCATAGCCGCACATGGATAATAGTAACTATGGGTATAACTAATGATTTCCCTATTAAAACGAAACGAGAAGGAGCTTGTAACTAGGTCTCTAACATGACAACCAAACATGTTAAAACAAATCAGTTAATTTTAATAGGATGGTGATGTCTAGTATATTGATATAGCCGGATGGTACCAGTACGGTAACGGTATGGAAACGCAGCTCGGTGAGCTAGGTTAACTGTGGCTGGGTTACAGAGCTACAGAACTAGAGGACAACTCAAAGGTCGACTGACCTCCGTGGCCCTAAAATTAATTGTTGTACAATTTATTATAGTAGAGGAATTTCACGAATCAAAAATTATCCGTTATTATAAGAAACGGATTGAAACTCTTATTAATAAATTATATAAAAATCGATTTACGCTCGTTAAACTTTTCATTCAACCAAACTTGTAAAAAGTAATTTAAAATGTCAACAAATTTAGAAAGAGTGTGTGAACACGATTACGAACTTTTAACGCGTTGAACTTGTTCCGATAAAATCCGTTTGAAAATTTAATTGTACTTAATTGCATACAGTTACTTGTAATTTTTTTGACCGCATTGGGCGGCCTAGAATCCTCCCTCCAATCCCACGCTGGTAGAACAGGGTGTCGTAAGAGGCGACAGAAGCCAGTCTGCTCGGTGGTAGGGGCTTTGCGTAAAGAATATATTATCAATATTATTATTAAGTCGTAATATTATTATTGGTATTATTATCTCTTCGTGAAGCCTGCCTGGCTAGTTACCACCCTCCTGCTTGAGTCAGCCGCCAAACAACTCGTCGTGTTCCGGCTGGGGGTTTGAGAACCAGTACCTTCTTTTTACCTTCTTCTTATTTCCTGGCCGACAACGCATCAGTGATACCTTTGGTCTTGCTGATGTCCATCACCACTTACCATCAGGTGGCTCGTCTGCTCGTTTGTCGGCTATTACCATTAAAAAAAAAAAAGTTTATTGTTGTCGAGTTATCATAGATAGAAAGATTAGGTAAAGTTCGTCCATTTCAATTATTTTTATTAACCGAAAAATGCAGAAACAAACTAGCATGTAATAAATTAATATCAAAGAGCTATTTCAAATTTAGACCTTAAGTTTCGGCTTAAATTGTTGTTTATTTATTGTAAGAGCACGTATAATAAATACACCACTGACCAACACTACACTCTTATTGTATCTGTAACAATTATCGGACAGCAATAATGCCTGCCCTTCCAGAGCGTTCGCTTTTAAACTATATCGAACGGTGGCGCCATCTGTGTCGTTTGAAGAATGGTGGCACGGTAATTCAATAGCACAACTACAGCATTCAATATTTAGGATGATATTTTAGTAGTT
>DWPT01008656.1:0-10079 GCA_018251895.1 Agathymus mariae mariae
GTATACACTTTTGTTATTCCGACGTCATAAGGCAATAATAAGTTTCTTAAGGTAATACAATAAAGTAAAAGGTGCATTTCAGCCTTCAAGTTCCCTGACGCCTGTCACTTATGGCACTATTAATTTATTTGTTTGTATGGGGGTCATGCACATTTTCTCCCGATTTCAATTTTTACAACTCAAGACTGCGCAATCCGCACGGCTGTGCTGTTTTCGCGACCTATATCGGATAATAAAATCAGATCCCAAATAAAATCCTAGAGTCAAGCTTCACGAACAATGGTACAAGATATTGAGGCCGGAAAACGTCAATGAATATAAATGCATCTTATGAAAGGGCAGACGACATTCCAATTGGATGGGAACTTTAACAAATGACAGTATACCATTTTGTCGCTTGTCTAATATTTAATATGTAGCTATCGCCCACTCCTATTCTAAATCTAGTGTAACGTGTAGTAACGTCTTCGTAACTGCCTTTATTATTAGAAGTGTGTATTGTATAACGTTCAATTGTAATCGAGTGTCGTCAATGCACGACACGTCCTAGTGACACCACACACGCGCCGATGTGGTAGTGTGCGTGTGACGTGGCGGCGAACGGCTTGTGACGCTGGTTGCGTCAACTTTTACTCGCACTTTCTCGCCGGCGCTTGCGCAACCATCAGCGCAATACTGGTTCACTGGACTCCACGGTGACAGCTTTTCTCTTCGAGCGGTGAATAAATTCAACCGCAATTGCGTCATCGATTAGAACTCGCACATAAATGCATATGATATTGGAGACATTAGTTCATCTCTATGTGGAAACGAACTAACTACTAAACTATAAGCGAATTTTAAGATCAGATTACACGAGTTGGTTGTCGAGACAAATGACAGTATATAATCCTTAGTCAATTTAGTACACTTTCAGTAAGTGCACCTGATAAACCAATAAGACGTTCACTTTAGATGACTTTTTTTATTTAAAATACAATATTGAAATTATTGAGTCGAGTAATAGTAAAAATTCAATGAAAGCTAGTAGCGGTAACGGGACAGCGAGGGGGCAGCGCAGGTGGAGGGGGGCGCACGAGGTACGTGCCCTAGTTTCGCACGGGTGTATGAACTCTAACGAGGTAAGGCCACCGACCGCTGCGTTCTACGTTTGAAATCCAACTTTATTGCTAAACATTAGAAAGCAAATTTGTTTGTATTAGCCTCGACCAGTATATTGTTACTAAGCAAGTATTGATATGACACGAAGGAGTTGAGCGTGTGACGCTAGATCCAGCTGCGACACGACCTTCGCAATTATCGTCCTCGTGAGATCCGGCCATACTGTCACTACTATTCGTACCTGCAGCTCGGAAAACTGCACGAGATTTATGCCAAAAGCTAGCAAAAAAATTAAGTTAGTCCATAGGTAAATCAATGTAAAGCCACCTCTTGTAATAGCCTAGTTAAGTTACACACTATAAAGTGTAAATAAATAAATATAATAATATGTATTGGTGTTGTCATTAAATTCAATTATAAGTTTTATTCAAACAATACACGGTGATAAACAAGATTTGTTTAATATTTCATGCGACACGATTTGTACAGCCGCTCGATAGTATGACGTAAATAGGTCAGTCAAACTTTACTGTAAAGGAAACTACAGGGAGTTTTATATCGTTCATGAAGTAAGTGTAGGCAGAAACAAATCAGTAGAGAAAAGGTTTGTCAAAAATTATATTCTGTACCGCGTCTCCCACGTGTCGGGGTTATTTTGGCTTAGTACCTAAATTATATTTTTTTCATTGATGATCGTAAGTTTCCGTCACGTTTTGTGACGATTTTTTTCATTAATCCACATTCAAGACAAACAGACACTCGTACCTTATTATCGGGAAGTCAATGCGTACATAAATGTGTAAGGCAGCCCTTGCTTTGTCAGCACCATGTTTCCATATATTTTTCTAGAGCCGCTGACAAAGGCAGCTGGAGCGTTAGGCGGCATGAATAATTCTATTGTATTTGTATATGGGTCACGGCGTAGTTACTCCTAAATGGACGTGGCGCGTAGAGATGGACAATCTTCATAGCTGTATGGTTTTTGTTATAATTAGAACAATTGTGTGACTAATGAATAGGACGCAGTAAGAGACTGTCAGAAATCTGAATTTTTAACATTTACTGTGGTCGTCGATGGAGCGACAATGTGTTTATGACGAAATATTTAGAATTATATCATAATCATATTTTATCATACTTATAGATTATCTAGTTTTATAAAAAATTAATTTGTTAATAACTTGACTGCATCATCTTTCGGAAGTACTTTAACTATAAACCAAAGCTTAAAAAAATATTCATGAACTATACGATTACTATCAGACTTAATATAACTATAGTTAGACCTGTACGTTATTAAACTACATTCTTAAAGAGCAAGTAAATTACTATTCAATTTATTCTAAAGTTCTTCAATAACCTTCAGTTCTCTATTGAATTGAAACTATGTTGGTTAAGTGCTGAGAAAAACATTTAGTTTGCCGGAGAATAATTAACTCTTGTTATATTTTAATATACAGACTTCTAGAAACAATAATATAATGAATGCGGTAACATAAATATTAATTTTAAAGGATAAGTTCACACATGCATTGTATGTTCAACAACTCGAAAATCGATAAGAACACTATCGATCAATATATAAATGGATTATCCAAAGGGAAACAACAAATACAGAGGTTGAGAAATAATTAACAAAACAAAGCTGTATTTGGGAAATCCGGCTGTTTAAAACCGTTGTTTCGTTGTGTGTGGAGTGTGCACGAGGTGCATTGAGTGTAAACAACCTATAACTGGAACGATAAACTGCATTAAGAGCAGCCGATGTTCGATAGTTAAATAGTTATCTAATTATGTTGTTGAACTGATAACTAATCGAACCTTTAGTAGAATCAAAGCTTATTCAACATTTTCCAGTTCTGATTCATAGTACTAGAAAAACACTCTTAACAAACAACTTCGTAGATTATTTAAGTTCCGACGGTGGCTTGGTGCACTCAATCACACTGCTCAGTCGCAATGGAACGAAAGTCTTTAGGCTCTCAAACCTTCTACTACTAATACTTTAATACTTTAACGCTTTATTACAAAATTCCAAACAGATTTCTTATAACGTTATAAATATCCCGTCAGTGAGTGACATACCTCGGAGTCTTACGAATACGTTACATACTATATATGAGTATCCTAAACTTCGTTTTGGTAGCGTATATACAAAAAAACGTAACAATTAACCAATTATTGCTACTTACTATCTTATAAATAAAATAAATATGTATACAAATAAAAACTACTACAGCGCTACCTGTCTGGTACTATTGTAGACATTGTATTTGAGACATCATCCTGCCAAATGAAAATATTGTGTAGATTTGAACTCTATCCGTCAAGCAGTTCTAACGTACCGACGATTGTTTACATGGAAGTTCATAAAGCAAACAAACACTTTGACATTATTTCAGACTGTACAGTTTGGAGGACTACGAAAGAACTTGCTTATTGTTTATATTATTAAGACTCACATAGGTACTGTAAATATTTTAAGCGAATTTGCACAAAACAATATTGCGAATATTGCACTAATCGAGACTTGTACAGCGCTGTGTTATCAACAGTATTATATTTAAATTATCTTTATACTCCGTAAAAGATAAAAAAATAAACAAAGTGGCATAATTAAAATCTGTAAGCTTTACATACGTAATTTATTTAAGATTTATCTATGAAGTCTCTCGGAACACGTTCATTATTAAATGTAAAATAAATATTTTATTCCATTTTTTATATAAATTTAGGTGAAATTATTAAAATTGCAATACATTTTAACCTTTGACATAATGTAGCAAAGGTTTAACTTAACTAACATTTGTGATTCTTTCTCATTTTATAATCTGCTGCATGTTTCGTAGTAAGTAATAGATGCCCTACTTTATATCATATAAAACAAATACTTAAGTAATAAAAAAGAATAAACTTAAAGTGGAAGAGATTCGCTGTAAAATGCAGAAACCTCGATTTACTAGAGTATGAATCGTGGCAGTAGTACTCGTAGTTAATGCATCGTAGCCTATCGTAGCATGCAGGAGCGTGTTGGAGGTTAGCGGCCGGCCGAGCGCCCCGCCGCGCGCTCCGCGCCGCCCCGCCGCCGCGGAGCAACAAACTCTGCAAGGTTGCAACTCCGCTATCGTCGACGTTGCCCACAATTACGATATCGCCCGCCCTTCTCCGACAAACTGTTTTATTTTATTACATTGCTATCATATCGATATTATGCGCGAAGGTCTCTGGGATTATTTACGTCGCAGTTTTACCGCTCGATCGAACTGTAGGTAAATTGTTACCATCGTTAGTTGTTTGCTCGAACTTAACTATAATAATAAATATACATTTTGTTTTAATCTTGTTTCGAACATGAACTTTTGTCTTATAACTTAACTTGATCATTTATATAAATCGAGTATGTAAATCTCGAGACTCAGTTGACATACTATTCTGCTCAATATGTTAATTAACAATTATAAATATAATTAATAACATATTCATTAAACATTTGTGATAAATATTATTCGTCTGTTGCAGTCATGCAACTTGTGCCGCGCCTTTTATACTGAAATGTTTCATGGCAAATCCCTATTCATAGCCGCAGACTCCATATATGATGTTTCTAAGTTTAGGACCGATGATTAACATATTTTATAAAATTATCATAGAAAATGCGATATTGGTATGCCTATGCAGCCCACGTCACTCTTAAACAAGACCACACTTCAATTTAGATGCTATTATTAAGTGTATGTGTAAATAAATTTATTTGAAGTAAATATTTAATATTAAGTTACATTTTGAATACACAATATAGTTCTTTTTGTAGAAGTATAGCTATCGATGCCATCTGTTGTCAAGTAGCGGAACTACAAATTCAAAAATATTTCCGTTTACAGTTTCTAAATAAAAATAAATGATTTATCTTGAAATTATATATGTAAGCCTTATCAGAATTTGTTCATTAGATAATATTGAAATTATTCATATTTTTAATAAATCTTTAAAATATTGTTTATTCTTATATAAACACAAAAATATTGCAATAATAAGATAATATTTGTTCTAAATAATGTCCAAAATGAAGGTGTTTCGAAAAACAATTTTATCAAGGTTGGTACAGCTTAACTATTATATTTATTATGTGTAACATAATAATTATTAGAGAAAATTATATGGACCTTTACACAGGAATGATCACATAATTACGAAACCAAAGTTGAATTTACAGCAAAGTTAATTTATTAAAATTTAATAGTAGTAACACACAGCATTCGATTCTAACTTCCCCGAGATAATGTTGCTTGAATTTATAAACATGCGTGCATTCCGCTCCGATATTTTAGTTTACTGTTTAATTTTAAATTTAGGGGCGGAACCAAACACGTGCGCGTAAAAGATACATATTAGCATATATAAAGAGTGACGTAAACGTGGGTGAGTGTGTAATAAACAAAGTGAGTCAAGACCGTCATTTTTCTGTAACGGGGAGCGACGACCGCGTGAGGTTCGCGTGCGTCACCGCCACTTGTGAGGCCACGGTGCAGGGCTGCAACTTAACTATAAAATTAGTCTTTATTATCTAATAGCGATAATTAACTGAACTTGCTGTACATCAGGTTTAAAGTTATTAATTACTACTACATATCGCCATAATATGAACTACGACTAGAACTAAGTTTTACGTAACAACAGTGACCTGAAACGAAAAATGAGCAAATAAACAACAGGTATGTCCGTAAATGCAGTAAATGGCAAAACGGTATGTTTAAAGTGACATTATTCTTTAAAATTTTTAAAATCATCGTATTTCTATTAACTGTTAATTTTTGTTATTCTTCATTAGAAAATGTATTATATTTAAATATTGTATTGTATTATTTATTGAAAGAGGTTAACACTTTTTTTATAAAAGTTAATTATAACCTTTACTTAGTAAAATATCTAATTGAATAATGATAATTGTCCTAAAATATGATGCTTAAATCATATTGAGTTCGTGCAAAATGCTACTATTTCGCATATCAGACAGGTGGCTCCATCTTACATCAAACGCCTAAACTTTCGAATGAAGGTAACAGAGGACGGAGCCATCTAGCGGAATTTCCCTGAAACGCGTAAGATTTAAGGCTTATAGGTGGCAAAGAAATTCGCGAAAATTCTACTAGAGACCGCTTTTATTTCTTATTAATTTTGTGGCCTCTGTTATCTGGGTGTTATGAAGTGGGCTTAGTTTTACAATGAAAAGTTCGTGGAATAAATTAATGTGACATATTTTATATTTGAAAACTGTATAAATAGTATATTACGGTTTTTTTACAATATATAAAATTTTTATAATACTTCTACGATTATAATATTTTTAAGAAGAATAGAGACCATTACATTTAAATAACAGATTTAAATAGAACACTTATTTCTTTACTACACTACTTTTAAGTACTGTATGGTTAACACAGAAGTGAACTATTAAAACGACTGAATTTTTATCAATGAATGAAATTTATGTATTCGGTAAATAATAGATCAAGAACTTGATTTTTCTCGGGGAAGCACATATGCAACGAATACTCCAAATGGCAATCTTGCAATACCCTATAGATCTATCTGTAACATCTTCCTCATTCTGTACATATATAATTAATTGAAGTATAAATAAATTACCTACCGCGTATAACCTCCAATTGACTTTCTGACTATCGTCCGGAACAAACACACGACTGACCTACAAACAGTCGCGTACACAGTAAGATTCACTGTCTATCCTTTTCGTACCTTAACATTCCACTATGGTTTGGTAGAGACGGAGCGCCTCGTTACGACGATGACGAGCCTCTGCTCTCAATGTCAAGTTCAC
Organism: Agathymus mariae mariae; assembly: GCA_018251895.1. Classification (NCBI taxonomy): domain Eukaryota; kingdom Metazoa; phylum Arthropoda; class Insecta; order Lepidoptera; family Hesperiidae; genus Agathymus; species Agathymus mariae. Next base: position 6,941 of record DWPT01008656.1, read on the forward strand.
CTATTATTATTAGTTCTCAATGCCACAAAACATACGTAACTATAATAGCTTATTGTTGGTCAGGCAAAAATACTATTGTAGGATTGATTTTGTATGCAAGAATATAATTTAGAATACCATGGTTGTTCATAACTGCTTATAACCTTCATAAATCAAAATCACGTGGTGTTAACTTTTAAAATACATACGTGATACTTCGAATGAATGTTAATACGGTATTTGCGACAAATAGAATTCAAAATTAACTTATTCATCATTATTTCATCAATGTCAATGTCATTTTGTATTATTGTTTTTATAAAATTACTAGATTCCTTGTCATTTAAGGTGTAAAGCCAAATATCCGGAGCCAAACCAGATAATTGGAATACTACGGAACACGAATGATGCTTTTACTATTACATAAAATACTAAAATTACATTAAAAAAAAGGCGGATCTTCTCAATTCATTTTTATATATTTTTTTTTGGTTCTCAGAACCTCAGAACTTTATCATTTATTAACCGATTTAGAAAAAATATTTTGTTATTTGGAGATTATACTTTCCATTTGGTTCCACTTAAATTAAAAAAAAAATACCAACTTTGAAGGGGGACAAATAGGAGAAAAAGTAATAAAAAGATTACCTTCTTGCATTTTAATAACATTACGAATATCATAGTATATTCTATTGCGATAATATAGTATATGTTGGTATATAGTCATCGTTGTCCATTGACATCCGTAAAAACAAAGATATCACTGACACGTGGCCAGCCAAAACTGAACCTTTGTCTTTTCCTTTACTTAAATTTCATGTAAAATTTAAAAGTAAAGTTTGAAGTAATGATTATTTGTAAACGAAGCCATAACAATAAAAAACATGTCAATAGTTCTTATGCCATTCAAAGGCATTCGACATGACGCATAACATAAAATATATTTTTGAGTTAAAAGCGTTTATTCTTAAAATCGTTGTGCGATTTCGGTATATAGTATATATGCACAACTTTATCACATCGGGGTACTTGCGGGACTGTATCATTGATACTTTCTATTTTATTGCTAAGTGTATTTTGCTTATGTCTATGTCATTTTATTTATCTCAGACAATTAAGATATACTTTGTGTTAATTATTTATCTTTTATTATAACATATATTTTTAATGTCAGATATTGTCGATGCGTTACCTACGCATAAAGTAAAAAGCATGTTTTAGTACTAAGTTATTATAGTATAAGTAACAGGCTTTTTTTAACAAAAACATTTCATTGATGTTTTACTAATAAAGTCGATGTCATCAGCGAACATAAAAATGTCACCGCGCAAAATTAAATAGCTCTAACTAGGCATGTTTGCTTTGACTGGATACGTTAGACACCTATTCTATTGTCCATCCTTCTGTATTTATCAGCAGATACAATGTTCAATATGTTTCTGTTTAGTAAAAAATAAATTTACGGAACATATCAAATACTTATTACCTGTATTAAATAGCAGACTTTAAAACCTTGCTTATTCTTATTTCCTTTCGTAAAATGTCAGGGGAAGTTAAATTTGACTCAGCCCTCTTTGCCCATACCCTTCGACGTAATAACGGAATTAAAGTTACTAGGGTGCTTTGGTCACGAGGGTGCGCGGATTGCGCATATCTATATGTATTCATACTGTACAGACAAACCTGCGGGAGCACATCCCTTCGCTTTAATATCTTAAGGAATGTTATGGTGTATCGTTATTTTAGAGGGTAAAATACATTCGAAAAATCTACAATGATATAAAAAAAGAACAGTAATCCTAACCTGCATTTTTTTAAGATAGATCCAAGAAAAAGCAATTTGATGGAGCGATGGATCGGATTAATTTCAAATCATGAATACCTCTTTCAAGTTTAACCTAATCGTGATCCCTGGGGTCCGGTTGAATGTCAATTCAATTCAATTCTACAGTCATGTTGAGAGTGGATTATGGAATATAGTACATATGGCGAGCAAGGTTATCAAAACTAAACAAAATCTATTTTACTTAACAGTCCCGTGATAAACAACAGCAGGTGTTTTTCAGGGTCGTCTTCAGTTTCCGTGTATCACGTTTACCAGAAATAAATGAGAATTAGTTATGATTTGGACGTGCGTTCATAAATAAGCCAAACTATTAATTTAACTATTACTTTCCTATGACAATTATCAATCTAGGACGTTAACTACTTAGTCGCTTACGTTTTTATCTCTGATGTATTTCCACCATATAAATTTAATTTTCATACTGAATAACTTTTTTATGCTATCAATAATTCGTTAACGAAAAAACGGATCACCTAATTAACCTTAATTTACCTAAGATTGTTGTAATATTCTTTGAAACCCAGCAATGCGAATGCAGATGCCTTGAAATTAAACGTGTTCATAAACGGTGGTGACAACTTGTAAACTAAACTATTTGCCTTTTTTCCTGTATCCAAAATTAAATTATCAGCGAGCAACGAAGTTTAGATTCATACACAATCTATTATTGAATTATTTATTATATCCATCGATTATAAATTTTAATCCTGTAATAAAAAATTAAAGAGTATTTATTTCAACATCGGTTAGTATCTCGGTGGACACTTGAGCCAAATCATACTTCTGTATAGATATCGAGGTGGATAATGTGTAGATAGCACGTGCAGTGGTAGCGGGCGGCGGCGGCAGTGGGACGGGGCGGTTGAATGTCGGGCAAGGGCGGCGGAGTCACGGCCGCCGATCAATACTGCACTAGGAAGTGCGTACTCTGCCCGCAAGCGCCTTCCGCGTCCCGCGTGCACTACCCCGTACACCAACGTAACAGTTCTAGTGAGGTTCTGGTGCATTAACTTAAATTAACACAGGACTGCCCCAGTTCAGGAAGTTGTATGTTTCAGAAATTTCGTACGGCTTAACCGAAGCGATGTTACCACCATCCTATACCTACTACTATTAATTAATTTTAAACATATATACCTTTTAATTCTGTAATGTACATGTTTTTGTTATTTACCATTATCAGTGATATTTATTTCTTTTTTTTACTTAAAGTATACTTTACTTCGTATCGGATTCTGGTCTAGTCCATTTCGAGGTTGGTATACGTGTATATTGTCTGCACTGAATGTCCTCAATATTTTAAATAGAATGGAC
>DWPT01008657.1:0-10078 GCA_018251895.1 Agathymus mariae mariae
TTTTTTGTATTAACATTACTTTAAACACATCATTTTTTTTAAACACACTCACACCCCCGCACTAGGATTCCCTGTGTTGCGAGTGGCGTGGACATACACACATATGACATCACAAACACCCATGACCCGATTTTTTTGTCACATAAATATCTGCCCCGGCCAGGAATCGAACCCGGGACCCCTCGCTAGGCAGGCAGGGTCACTATCAACTGAGCTATGGGATCATTTAATAATTGAACGTATAGAATCCTGTTACATGCGAGGACTATTGTAACTGCAAAAGACTTTAATAACTTGCCCGCGTCGGTGTTCTCAGCTACTTATGACGTGGGAGTCATCAAGAGAAGAGTGAATAGGCTTTTATAAGTTAGTGCGTTCAACATCTTAAGCTTCATCACCACTTACCATCAGGTGAGATTGTTGTCAAGCATTAACTTATCTTATGTAAAAAGTACTTCACAATATTTCATTTATTATTCCAAAAATTGACAAACCTTATCTAAGGATAATATTTCTAGGATTACTTTGAGTTTAATGTATAAACATTCATTTACATTATGTAATATCAAAATGGAGAGAGATTTATTTAAGAATGTTGACCTACTAATGCTTGTACGCGTCCTAATATAGCGTTTTAATGGGTTTTATGAGTCTTCCTAATGTCGACTTTATGTATTTATACGGTGCTTAAACCCATATTTGCGAAATTTTGCCTGTTATACAGTAAGTACCCCTGGTTAATAGAGCTAAGGGCTTTTTAAGGAGACAGTAGAGTATGTCGATCGTAAGTAATCAAGCCGTGATCTCAACACAGCACTAGGTCGCATGTGTGCTAGTTTGTCGGTTATTTATATAAAATGAAAATGAAAAAAATATTAAAAATAGATATACGCGTTTAGCACCGTACAAGTGGTCTAAGTGGAACTTTTAAATAAACTATTTAAAGCGAGGCAAAAAGTCACAGTACACCTACATGCGGAACTATCAGTACGTAACGATGAACACCTGCCGTCGATTAGCTCGATGGAGGTACGGCGATGGGAGAATTATTTCGAACAATTCATGCACGTACTCTCAAAAATCTACTCTATAGAAGATCGAGAGGCTGGCAACACTGCGGCTGTGCTCAGAGTTTTGAAGATTGGTTTCAACTAGATTCAGGTTACCATGCCCCTTTCACGCCTCTCCGTCAAGTCCGGAGCTGATAAATGACATTTGGTAATACTAGACTAAATGTGACAACAGTATTCCACACATGATCAAGGTGAATAGGATTTTTCTAGTTATTGCGCTTTACCATCTAAGGTTACATCGCTCACATCCCTTCAAGTGCATTTGTAGTGATGCGTTGACTTTTAATCAGTAAAAAAGTAGCTCAGTCTCCGTGTATAATACACAAGTCACTACAGTACCATCAAAGGTGATAATGAAAAATCTTTTATTTCCTTTAAAAGTCACCTTCAGTAGCTTCAATAAAATTTTACTTTGGTCTTTGCTTTATTTTAGTGTCTACGGTTGCTAGTAACAATTAAAAATAAGGTGTCTCATTACAGTAGAATTAGCTACGTAAACAGTACGAACTTTGAATCATTTCGTTGAAACAATGTACATAGTTTCTAAACATCTGTCTAGACTTCGAAAGTCACGTCAAAGTACATTTTATTTAACTTTTAATGGACTCGCTTTCGCCAACTTTATAACATTAATTTTGGGTCGGTAAAGATAAAAAGTTCTTTGTCATGATCGCAGAATGTAAAGAGTAATAATATAGTTTTATTACAATTACGTTAAAATGACCTCATAATACTTTCATGCGTTTAAAGATAACGCGTTTTTGCTAATAGGTATTATGAGTCTTGTAAATGCCTGCGTTGCACTTCGATAATACAATATTCAGAAAATTTTCCTTTATGTTAATTCCTAAATTCCTTGCTTGTTGTGATTGAAAGCAGTTAGTATAAATGCTTTGTCTTATTTCTTTATTTTTTTTCTCCCTTGTTTTTATTATTGTAATTTAACTGTCCGCTTCATTCTGTTCGTCTGTTTGTCTATGTTATGTTAATATGTCACAAATTAATGACATTTTTATTTATATTGTGATGTTGTGAAAGCATGTTGTAATCCGTGCTAGAAATGACAGATAACCATTTATTATCACCGTCTTTAAGCATTAACTACATAAGTCAGAAACCATGTTAAAAGTAGAAAATAATTGATAATCATCATTTAAATGCATTGTTACTATGTTCCTGAGTTCTACGGATTTATTTATGAGGTACCTACTATACATTAACATGGCGTTTTTCAAAACATATCCCTTCTTTACAACAGTCCCACCGGATGGTAAGTGGAGACGAAATCTGAGATGTTGAACGCACTAGACTGTAAATGACTATTCACTGTCTTCTTGAAGACATCGTAAGTACGCGGTAACAGCCACGCGGGCTAGTTATTCCAGTCTTTTGCAGTGCACATAACGAATGACGACGCAAACCGCGTCGGCCGTACACGCAGTACGTTCACTGCGTAAGGATTAATACTCGCCGTACGTCGAGTTATTCGATCGATGAACGGCGATGTGGGCACAATTCTTGCGCACACTTTAAAGTTTACCTAACATATAGAAAGCCGGGATGCTGGCAACCCTGCGCGTGTGTTCGAGGTTATGGAGATCGGTTTCGATTAGTTTTGGATTACCAATGATCCTCTTTACACGCTTCTCCACTGAGTTTAAAGCTGATAGATACTGTTTCATATAGAAATATGACAACATTAATCTGAGGCGTATGCGGTTTAATATAATATTTTTTTATACTTTATGATTAAAATTATCTTGGGATGTCATTGTTTGTTAAATTATTAGAATTATTTTTTAAAAGAAGGTTAAGTTAAATTAGTTGGTTAAGGTTTAGTTTATTTGTTTGTTATTATCTAAAAAAGAAGTAATAATTTGTTAATATTAACATGTATGTGCAACGTTACAGTAGATGATATACAATAAACTTATATGTACCTACTTAGCTAGCGCAGTGAACTACTTCCTTAATTTCTCAAACGAGGTTAGATGCCCAAGATCTAGTTGAACGGATGGTTATTATTAGCGAATATTTGTATGGATTTCATTATGATGATTATTTATCTCTTTGTTATTATAACCAACAATCTCTTATCTACTTTAAGGATAACAGTACAGTTAAGGTCATAAATGCTGTGTCCGCGTTATAAAGCGTTATCTTTAAATGAGATGTTCATAAAGTTATATTATGCAGACCGGACTGAATAATTTATGCAGGATTGTCCCTTATGGATCCTTATATGAACCCTTAGGCCGAATTGTAACATTAACTTATATAAGTCCCTTTAGTATCGACTTAGCACGCTTGAAAGGAGCCGAGTAATTCCGTGATTTTATAATGCTGTGGTTGAAGTACTAAAAGGTATCTTGAAATTTAACCAAAATGCATGGAACTAGAGAATTAGGGGTCATTACCCTTTAGGTCTTATTCAAAGTCATTCACTTTCGACGCTAGGTTTAAAGGATGATTCGGAATGGCTCAACCAATATGAAGCATGAATATCTGTTGTGTCATTAACCGTCACGTCTTTGGATTAATTGCTTCAAAAATGAATGATATAGATAGTTAGTTCCGTAGTATTGTCATGTGGTGAAAGCATGGAAGATGAACCTACCCGTAGCTCTGTCACCCATGGTTTAAATTTTCGTACATCACGCGTTAACATGCATCACATGATCTTGCACAGCATGCAAAATGGATCTATGGTTCTAGAATTATTAGAATTAAACGTAACAGAACAAAACTAATCACTTCTGAAGCGGACTGTCATATATTAGGGCCCCGTTATTTAAATGTGTCAAGAAATAAGATAATATTCTTTGACAATTTTGAATTCCATAACTTATGCATTTCATTTAAAACGTACTAGTTATAAAAAAGGCAAAGGAAGTGAAAGCGAATTCTTCTTGATTTTATTTAATTAAAATTATGAATTTTACGTAACAAAATTTGGGTTTCTCATAATGATCCTGTTTGTAGTTTATCGTTGTTGTTATTCCCAACTCCTATAACAATAAATTTATTTATAAAAATCGTTCATTATTCCACTACATTATTACCATATGTGTTTAAAAAAAAAACTTTTCATTCGCCGCTAATTCGGAGAAAATTTAGAGTGGCAGAGGGCGATAAAAGCGAGTAATCCCATTAGAAATGGATGATTAATTAGATTCCTGGGATTAACAAACTAAAAAAAAGGGAAAAAAATTAAAATTACAATATTATTCAGAATAATTAAAATCGTTAATCTGAAATTTGTTACTAAAAATATTTTTATTATATGAACAGTTAGAAATATTAAAACACGCCATACTATCTATGATAGTTACAAAAAATACAGAAAACTTACCAGTAAAATGACGAATACACATTTTTCGTGTAGAACTTTCGCTACAGAAAGCTCATTAATCCACAAGCGAGCTCAATCAGAAATTCCTTAGAAATTCCTCCTTTGAACACTCTAAACTATTCAAATTACAGGTCTATTCAACTAAGAAATCCATTCAAATTGGCAATCTTATAAGTTGCGGAACGCGATCATCTTTTCTGAACTATGAACTAAATTCCAAAGAGTGCGAGTCAGGCTAAGACAAGGCTGAATTTAACAGCATTCATTAATCACACCGTTCTGTTGTTTGAATCGAGCACTTAATACAGATCATTACATTTATTATCTCTTGTTTACAAACGAGAAGTCGTTTTTCTGAGATCCAAACTCATTGAGAATAGACGGTTGTTTATTTGACAATATATATATATATATACAATAATTTCACTGATTGTAAGCTTTATTGTGAAACCTCAAGGGGGTGCTTTACGATGAAGTAAGTATGGTTTAAAATGAATATAAATAAGCCAGGTGGTTAATTTTTTCTATATTTTATGAGTAGAATAAAGAGCATAGATAACCTAATTATGTAAAAGGCGTTTTCGTGCTCAAGCGAGTGGAGTTCAAGCCTGACAATTTTTCGAAGTCTTAAATATCTTATGTGATACCAGCATACCTGAAAATTTTACGTTATGCTCTCAAAACATATGAATTTTACTGCCAAGCTCGTAGTCAGTGTGGTGGACCAGGGATTTAAATCCACTCATTTGAAAGAAGACTTAAGCCCAGCATTTAAGGTCATGAGACAATGATAACTGGAAGGATCCGTGTGTAAGTAAAGTTACAACCTAATAATGTCTTAATCCAGAAACTGGGCTATTTAAAGCCCCTACAGCAATAAGGATTTCTCAAAGTGTTATACGTGAATCTCCAGGGGTTCGTAGGGGATTCATAAGATTTACGTTATTATGGCTAAATGCTTGCATATGCGCGGTACATGTATAGTCACGTATAGTCATGAATCGTCATCGACCCGCTTTTTTATCACTTACATGCAAGCTGTGGAGGTATTCCCGAAGAGCAATGTTTAAATAAAAACCTTTTTTCATTCTTTAGGCAGTTTTGTAGGTGTTCGCCATGTCTTGACATTTTAATAGGGTTAAGTTAAATTGTGAGTATGATAAAATCTGACCTATATATAAATATAATAGTGGAGACTATTGTAAATATTATATTTTGTGAAAGGAAGTTTTCACAAACAATTTTCGACTGTCCAATGTATTCCAATCTTGGCATTAAAGTCTCCTATCACTATTATTTTTCTGGTGCCTGCCAGTGTTAGTCATTTATCGACAATAATATAAAACTGTTCTACTAAATATTCATCAGTAGCCTCCGCGGGGGAGTATATTTGGATAATCGCCAATTCGAAGTTATTCATAGTTAATAATAATAGAGAGACTCGTTCGGACAAACCAATTATTGCTTCTATGTAATTCTTTAAATATTTTTTATGATAAAACCTCCAACCTACCTAACCAAACCTACTTCATACAGAACTGCTGTTTCTCCCATGTAGTGGAAAATAAAATCGTCATGCTCTTGAATTAAGTTCCCACCTTTTTACTGTGGGTAATCTTATTATATCGATTATTTTGTTTTTCATTGACTCTATGGGCTCTATTAGACGGTCGTAAGGTGATAGAGTTCTGATGTTGTAGGAGACTGTATGGAGAAAGTTCATCTCTGGAGAGTTTTGGTCATCCGCTCCTTTGGTGACCCACTTTATCGGGAGCCTAGGAGAGGTGTCCACGCGCTATTTATTTTTCGAAAATTTAGGGCTTTCAATCGTAGGGGAAATGGGTTCAAGTGATTCTTTTTCATGTCGTGCAGTAAAAAAGCCAGAGATACTGTTTTTATTCCCTTTTGGATGTTGAGTATTTCTCGAAGGTACTCGTTTTTGAGAATATTCATTTTGTGATGTTTTCTTTGCCTTGTTCTCGCTCGCTCTTTTTGTAATTCTGCTTGTAGAGTCCTTTTTTGTTTAGGTCCATCGAAGTCTTAATTGACGTTGTATATACTACCCTCTAAATAATTTGTGTTTTTCAAAGTTCCTAGCTTTTTTTCCGTTATTAGAAAAGTCACAGTGATAGTTCTAGGTGTCCCTTGTAACTTACCTATGTGTCTTACATATTCTATATATTTTTATAGGAAAAAAATTTACTCCAATTTTTGAAAGTATTTATTAAAAATGCCGAAGTCTTCAGAAGACCAAAATATCTGCCTCTGGCTTGGTGTACACTGCTGTCCAACTGTTAAGTAGCATGAATACAGTTACATGTATTTTGAAAATACAAAGGAATACAGATTAAATATAATAGCAACCGAAATGAAATAACGAGTTGTAATATTTTAACAAAAGTGTGAATTGTTATTAAAAAAACCCAAATTTATTTTCTACTAGCAAATCGTACTCATTTCGCTTCAGAAAAACCTGTATTGTTTTAGGATATTATTTTATGGACGGATACAAATGAAGCAAACTTTAAATATTAACGAAATCATTTAAACCGTTTCTGAAAACGCACAGACAAACAGACAAAAATTCTAGCAACTATTGTTTTAGGTTCTATTGCGGTAATAAAGGCCCCTACTAATAGTTAGCTCATATATCCTTCATGTACAGAAAGCGATCAGTTAGAATTTTATTACTTGTATAGATAGATATTTCGCCGTAAAACCCGTTCTGTTTCCCGTGTTTAAGGGCTAATCGCCTCCTGGATAACAACTTTGTACTGGAGTACAGAACTAATTAATTTAATGACGATGACTTAACGATCAACAATCCATAAAGAGTAATTCTATCATTTCATGGTGACGTAACGTTGTTAGGTTTTATTTAAATTGTAACTAACCAACTAGGTTTCATAGAAGCGCACTCTAAATTTCAGTTATATCCAATTATACTTGAATATACTAATGAGGATAAAAACCTAGCAATGTCTTATTCACATGGTAAGTGGCGTCATAGAGTAAATGGCACGGCATTAATAAAGGCACGATCGCACTGGTGATCGCACGTATACTTATAAATTGTATCTGGAACGATGGCAATACACTTCATTAAGTGGTATCTATATCGGTCATATGAGTCGTTAGTCGGCCTGAGCAGAAACAACTTTCTTCTCATAACTTGCACCTTCCGTAGAGACTGGGGTCAATTTATATTCAAAAAATATTCAGCCAAGTAATAAGAACATTTTTGGGATGATGAAGTATTACGTACATCAAAGGAATTTCTAATGAAGCTAACAAATTCAAAGGAGACTTGGCCAAAAACTGGTGAAATAACTCAAGTGCATTTTGTTCGCACAAAATATAGACAATGAATAGAATTTTCGCCTCAAAATATTGAATTTTCACTTTGTCAAGGGCGAAATTCCCATGAACCTATGGATTTACAGAGCTTTTGCATAACAGCAATAATAAAAATGGTCTAAAATTTACTAGGAGTTGGCAAAGAGTTTTATTCTAAGCACGTACAAACTGTTGAGAGAGACATTAGTGAAATCGTGAGTGAAATTACCCGAACAGCAAAAATATTCCTACTGATCCATATGGCGTACTTCGGTAAATCTTTCGACATTGTTATGTTGCGCATGCGGGTGAAAGTTCCTGGTGAATTCGAAAGCAATTGCAGCTACGGGTGATTACAATTCCACCATATTTCTAAGTACAAAGTTTTGTAAACAATTTTATGGAGTAAAACTTTCATATTTACTCTATTTTCTGTAATCCCAGTGGAATGGAAAACTATGTAAGAATGAATACGAATGAATTTAGGGGGTCAAGTAATTTGTTTTTTATAGAAAACCTATCTAGAAAATACGTGTCCCCAAAAAATTCTTACGATAACCTTCATATTTTCAACACTTTTATGTAAACTTTATAATTATGTTGTCTGCGCTGCATTTAAAACTACTTAGATGCAACGTGTAAGATTCTACACTCGCCGGAGATTGTCGGAAAATTACCTTCCATGAAAACAGCTTTCACGTTCATTCTCAGTCCTACGTGTAATTTTATGTAATTGGAGATAACAAATAACTAAGTACTTTAAGTTAACATTGAAGTTTGGACTCATGTGGGATGGTTTTTGTACACTGAACATATTCAAGAGTCAAAATAAATATTTATTTTATGCGTCTTGTGAGATAAAACTTATTTTTTTCAGAAATTTAGGCTCAGTGATTTCAAAGATAACGTAGTAAGTCGTAGTGAACTTCCCTTTATATCTTTTAAATACATGTATTTTATTATTTATAATTTTTTTTATTTCAAAATATGCACACTAGACCTGATTTTGCAACCTTAATAAGGATTTAGTTTATTCATCGAATACACCTTAAAAATTTGTATATTTTAAATTGCTGTAACAATATTTTAAACTAACCAATTTTTTTATATTATTAAAGGCATTACTCATATTTACTTTTTTAGATAATTAATAAAAAATCTTAACGTCGTTTGTATATCTGTCAAATATGCTATTGTGCAGTTGGGGTAGCCAAAAAAGAAAATACCGGACTTCACACATAATTTTGATCTTATGGAGAATTCTTAGAATATAGTTTGCTTCACAATATTTTCCTGCCGTAAAACAAGTCATCATTAACTCATAATAAACAAAACTGCTTAACATTAAAAATCAATAAAATAAAGATTAGTATTAAAAAACAATATGTATTGTATAGCATACAGTCGCTCGATAACTTTTACTTTTACAGTCAGTTTAGTGAACCACAGTGCAAGCGGTTAATTAACTACCGACCAGCTGCAGGAGGCACACAATCAACGAACAAAGGAAATGGTCAAACGAACGTCTAGATTGAACCCAGTTATTGTAAGCACTCTGACGCTCGATTTCAGTTATTTAACTAACTGAAACCGTAAACTACGAGTAAGTGCCCACGTCACCGTTCCAACCACATCGATTTGATTAGTGGCAATTCTCCACGGTCCGATTTTCTCGATAGTTTTTGCCGCGCACTTGCAAACTGTGGAACAAACTTAGATCCGAAACATACCTGGCTACGATATGCAGTTCTTCAAAAAAGGTATAAAAGGGGCTCTCTTTCAGTGCCGGCGCTGCAATGGTGAATTCACCGGTGTTGCCTGTGCTCATAGGCGTGACCACTTATCATCAGAGGGTCCGTCAGCCCCTTCATCTGCCCTACAGGCTATATAAGAAACTATAGTGATCGTACATTATAGTATTTTGTGCTAAATCTCTCTACCGAGCTCATTCTGATTTTACACAGACATCTCATCAACAGACACAGACAAATTTGGGTTCTTGATTGGATTTAGATTGTTTGTTAATCATTTTTGTTATTGGAGTTATTCATTAAATAACACTATTTTCTCTAGTGCGGTATATGAGATGATAAAAATCACTCAAAAGTTTTTATTAAAAAAACAAAATTGTTTTTCTTCATTAACAGTTGGATGGGGAATTACTAGTAGCAACATTTTATGGACATATATGCTTCGGAGGGCACATGAAGCATCTACGATTTTTATAATGCCTTAAAACGAAAAAATATATTAACTTGAGTTACCCACTTACTTTTTCACCCCAAGATACTTTTTTACCGTTTTTTTTTTTTTCATA
>DWPT01008658.1:0-10078 GCA_018251895.1 Agathymus mariae mariae
GAGGGTGGTAGCTAGCCAGGCAGGCTTCACGGAAAGATAATAATACCAATAATAATAATTAAGTTGTTATTGGAAGTATATTATGACGTGCCCTCTATTTATATTTATTTTATTCATTGTTTAATGGAAATACCTAGTAAAGCTCTACATTACTAGGTATTTGTTTTTGGCAAATTTATTTATTTTCTTTCAATTATAATTAAAATTTTGTTTTATTATAGCTACCCTGTTCCCGTTTATTCAAATGTTAAGCTAAACTCTATTATCCTTTACAATGATTTTGTTGTTGTACATCACAAAGAAAACTTAGTTAAATGGAAGTTCATTTATTTCTCAGAATCTCAGCTACAAAAAATCTGGAAAAAAATTATCAGTTATTTCTTTGAAATCGAGTTTGTATATGAATTCTGAATAAAGTGGAAATCAGCTGGAGCAAGGTTTAGAGAGTAATGTGGGTGAAGGAAGTTTCGAAGCATTGCTCTTCTGATTTGGTAATCGTCTGTTATGCTTTGTGTGGTCATCTGTTGCAATAAAAGAGCAGAGAAATAGAATAATTGTTTGCTATTCTCGATAAAACGCATCTAATCTAATTGTCTGGCCCAATTCTACGAAGCTATCATCACATAGTTCAGTTGATATTCTTCAGTCTATTGAGTAAATTTTCACTTGAAACGAGTTTTGCTGGCTTATCATCACATCACAAGTAACACGCTTTAAAGTACAGTTTCCCTCGTTATTGCGCCCATTGAGCAATGTAACGCAACCCTCGCCGCGTGTATGCTGAGGACCTTCATTTAACCCACTTTTCGTTTTGTTTTTTTTCCTTTTTACGATTTCATTTTCATTGAAGGTTGCTACTAATTTTAAAGTGATCAGCGATGATCGTCTTAGATAAATAGACTACGTGAACATTACGTTTTGATAGTGTTTTTGTAATAAGATAATTATTTATTACCACTTTTTTTTCTATATTTATTTTTATTTTCATAAATATAGGTATGACCAATAAATTTCGGAAACAGCTCACATATGTTTGTTGTTTTTCAATTTTGTGTATTTACATTCGTTGAAATATGATAAACGTACAACACTGCTTAAAATTAAACATAGAGGACTTACATGAACTCTAAATGTGACTATAACTAGTCATTTGATTCATGTAATTATCATGGCAGGAATCTCTGGGGAGTGTTTGTGTCTGAAGATAAGTCATGGTTTGAATAATTATTCTTGAATACTTAGAGAGTTTATAGTTATGTGTGTGCAGGTCACACGGAATAGAGGTGAAAGTGAAGTGTTAGGTATTGTTCAATTAAATAAATTATTCTATATTTTGTTCATATGTGATTTAAATTAAAAAATACTGTTTGCTATGCAATCAATAAAGGAGACTGCGTTTATGTTTGCCTGGTATGTGTCAGAATTTTCGAGTATAGATTTTTTAATTTTACTTTTAGAATTTATGAAACAATTTTATAACTTAAAAAATGTAAGGAAGAAAGCCGCAAGCTAAACAAAAGGTGTAGTAAGTAAAAGATGATTCGTGACGATGACCTTTATCCCTATAATTTTGAGACGAGACTAGTCATACTAGACTTTGTCACAATCTTTAATATGGAAAAGATCAGTTTAAAAGCAAATTACCTTTTAGATTTAAGAGCAAACTACCCATTAGATTTAAGGTACTATTTTCATGGAAAAAAAGAAAATTTCATGCACATATTTATTTTACGTATGAGCTAGAGAGCTGAGTCGGCTTCCGCGTTACTGAATACAATTCAACGAACCAAGCGTTTTGAAAACGAAGAGCAAAAATTCATTAGACTTCTTTGTGGTGATTATTTCCTGGCTACTTGCAGTGCCTTACTAAAACACAAACTTACACTCTTGACTTAACCACCCACATCACTAGCGGTTAAAACCGTTTTATTTCTGTTTTACATTTATTGGCTTAGGCATAAAAAAATATTTTTAATGGTTAGGTATTACAATACATTTACGAGAATCCTGAGTCGTGTTTAAGTCAATGGTATGGTAGTGTGTCCTAGTTTATCACACTAACACGATGACACGGAATGCAAGTGAAAATTATGCTGTGTCAGCGTATTGCTTTGCTTTTACATAAGCAGGTTAAATCTCGACAGATTTTTGTTGCTTGTTTGAAACAATCGAGTTCTGAACGACAAATATTTCTCGTTCTCATATCGATCGATAAATATATTTTTACAATGTTTACCATTTTTCTATAGAAACAAAATATAATAAACGATTATATTAAATTTATATTAATATTATATAGGTATAATCGTCAAGTCTAGATCGTACTCGCTTGCGTTTGGGCTATGCTGTAAATGTAACCAGAAGTATTTTCTGTTTCCTGCACAAATTTAAGGATCTTAGTATTTGAGTTTATATTTTTCTGTTAACTATGTAAATAAATAACTTTATATATAAATAAGAGTATCAAATTTAAATCTAATGGGGTGGGACAAACGCACACATCGTTAATTCTATAACGTTACCGTTTCCCCAGATTTATGAATACCCTAAAAATGGAAAATTCACTCGCGAGTTTATCAGACAAACTCACGAGTTGTTTCCACTGGATGAGCAAGATCCAGCAAACCAGATGCTGACCTTTCACATTGACGCATAAATTCATTACGAGACTACAAGCTGGAATTTTGCTGTAGTAAGAATAAACCAAAACTCTTCATATGATAACAAATATATTCCCAATACAAAACCGATAGGGATAATTTTCTTATACTATAAATTTGGAATTTGACTACTCATACTCATTTTTGTTAACTTAAAGACGATAGCTGACGGAGTTTTGAAGCACTGTGCTTAGGCGAAAAACAGCTTGGGAGCTAACGATTTTGAGATGAATTTTTGTTTGTATGTCATATGCCATACTTGACTGCTAAAGAAATTTTAGATAATTAAAGTCACACAAAACCTCGTCGCTCCTTCATGTAGGCTGGATATCTTGAGAAAATATCCCTTCGGCTCTACCCCATAACAAAAAAACTGATCTCATTGTTAAGTATAGAATATTGAAGAAAACATTTTATTTTATGCTCAGCGATGGAGTTTTTCCACTTACTGAACACTCATCGGCCCAAACACAGAGGCCTGACATTAAAAATATTACGTACTAAATATAATCCCCATCGAACAATATACTTCTTTGTGCTTTATATTTTTTAAACATTTCAAATACAAAAACGTATTTTTATACGTAAAGATCGACATTTTTACTTTCCATTTTTTCACATGGTTATACTGTTCTTAATTAAATTTCTTCTTAAATAATTCCGTTTTGGCCAGTGGCGCATCGGTAATTACCTTGGGCGTTGAGGAAATCCAAGTGCGGTGGACAATTACTTTAATTATTTTCACTAACCATTAAGTACAATAAAAATGTTTTTTATTTAAACTACTTAATGGTATGCTATACGGTTAAGTTCATTTATTCTATAGTCTATATAATAGATGAAGCAGCGTTGTCTGATTGAGGTATGCTTCAAGCAGACATTGTATGGTTTTTAAATTTATTTATCTCTTTTAACATATAAGAGAGGAAATCTAACTATACCAGATAAACTTGTAAATTGTAGGTATTAATTGCTCGGACCATGTCAAGAAAATTGGAAATGGCGCATCTACGATATCTCGAAGTTAATATAAATCGTTGTTGTGTACAAAATGTTTTGATTAAATTGTGGAAATAATAATTGGATCAAATCTGACTGATGATAAAAGTTATTTTAATAACAAAAAAGTAAACTGCACACTACACCATACTATGAAATAAACTTTAGTTACATTTACTAAGGTGTAATATATTTTAATTTTTTCACATAAATATAACTTTAATTCAGAAAACACTTTGTAATAAAGACGTTTTATTGAAATAACAATTACATATACAATTTAAGCTATATGTATATATATAAAGAATGTCCCGAGATAGAAAACTATTTCATAATATAATAAATTCGTGAAGTAAATTGAAATTAAAAGTTTTACTACGTGTTGAATAATATTCCAAAGGAAACGATGATAGCAATGCCAGTATTGTAAATATTTATTGGTACCGCACCGTTGCAAAGATCCGAGTGACAGATGGAACAACTGCTGTAATTCTCTTCGCCGTTGGGTAAATTGACACAATAGCTGCCACAGTCACGAATTATGACCGATTTTCCTACAATAAATTATTGAATTATAAAACTTTTGTAATAATTGAATTCAACAATAATATATTGGAAATAAGTCATAAATTGAACAAACAGTAAACAAGAATAACGTGCGCATTTTATAATTTTCAAATTTTTAACCTTCTTGAAAATTTGTGTTACTAAGGGTTATATAATTACCTCAATTTTCTATTTTTGAACATATTTGAATGATCCATTAGTCCTACTTAACGACATCAATCAATCAAGTAACAAAACCATATGACATACCATTATGTTTGAAAGACTTCGTCAAACAGGACTGATGACCTTTCCGACAATATTTCACTGTTGTTCTTTTATCAGGGGTCCAGCATGTTGGATCACTCATAGTGCTACATGCATAACACACCCTGGAATGTTCCAATAACATAACTCCTACCTCTTTCATGTCATATATACCTTTACCTCTAGTTGGTTCTATTAATTGGTTTTCAACTGAATCTCTTTCTGGTGAGCTTTTTTGGGGTACTTCATTTACTTTCATATTATGCATGAAATCGATATCGTAACTATTACTAACTTTCTGTACGTTTGTAAAATAGTTTTGTCGGGGCTCCATTTCCAGTTCATCATTACGGCTTACTTGTGGATCATCTTGATATAGTTTATAATCTTCTACCTCTTGATTAGTAGGATTCTCTATTATTTCAAGTAATGCCAATTTGTCATGCCACTTTTGTTCTGTATCCATCTCATTATTATGATTGAATACTGAACCATCTTGATATAGTTTATTGTCTTCTAAGTCTTGATTAGTAGGATTTTCAATTATGCCAGGTAATATACGCCTGGTTATTGGTGTAATGGGTAAGTTTTCTGATACATTAATTCTACCACATTTACTACGTCTAGTATTAATATTTAATTCTTTATTATACGGTCGTTTACGTTCACCAGCATTAATGTTGAATGGAACATTACTGCGAGAAATATTATTTATATTATCTGTCATTAATCCATCCATTACCCCTTTGTGGATATGAGTACTGTTATTATCAGTCAACTTAGATTCATCCATAAAGTCAATTGTAGCTTTACTAAGAGGATTATTGTTACCACCAAGTTCTAAAGATTCGAGTTGTAATACTTTCTTATTAGCTTCTACAACACAGTTATCGCAATCCCAATTTTTTGAATGGAAATCATTATTAACTGTATCAGTATTTTTATTTTTATAGTTATAATTAGCACCATGCACAGATGAGGATATAAATTTGTTACGAACACTGGCAGTGTTCGTCTGTTCAGGTGTTGCAGTTAATGGTGACGAATCAAATAACTTTATATTTTTACTATCAAAGCGGTGAGTCTTATTTTCCTTGCAAGGTTTACTGCTTTTTTTTTCTTCTAAGTAATGTCTCTTAATAAATTGAAAAGTATTTTTGATTTTGTCGTCATGTTCTGTAGGGATTTGCGGTTCATTCGAAGATAACGTGTCAACATTATATTCGTCATTACAGTGAACTAAAATTTAATCATAAAGTGATTATGTTACAAGGTGAACTTCATTTCTTAATATATATAATATAAATAATAAAAAATCAACATTTTATTCTTACCAAAGCAAATAAATAACGCCATAAACGTCAACAGTTTTAACATCGTACTAACTTTAAAGAGTGTAAAATTAGCTTTAAACTATTCTAAAGAAGTCTACATTCGATTCCAATCACGGTCGGTATAAATGTGACAAATGGTAGAGAAAAATTTTATCTCTAAAAGTAGTAAAATAATATCAACGTATTGTGCAAGGGCAAGGCAGAAAAAATTAAAAAGAAAACAATAGGCGTTCCATGAAAGTGGTTTTTATTGTGCTTTTGTAACTTGTACTTCCATTTTGCATACGCTTGTATTTTACTCCAGGATATTTTCAGACGTTACTTTAATATTTAACTTCACTCCATATATTAAAAACATCTTATAACATGCCCACATAACACGCATTATATGTATTATTACTATGGCTTTATTTTAATTTATGTAATGTCACTCGTCACCATGTGAGATGAATATTTATGAAAAATTGTCAAAAGAAACCTATAAAGATAATAGATTTTTTAACTTAATTTTTTTTTAGTAAACTGGTGACCCCGTTTTGTATTTTTACCATGTCTACTATTTTAAAGGCTCGATTTATGTTTTATTTGGTACATATAAAAGCGGATAAGCTATTTTATTATATCGTTTTCCAGGAAGTTGATATATTTTAATTAAAAATATTATATAAAGTTAAGCAAATTGCTTATTAGCTTTTAGAAGTATCAAACAGAGTTAAAATCCAGCTAAAAACATCGGAGATATAGCAAAAATGCAAAGTACCAACACTACCAGAATAATCTATAAATTAAATTATAGAAAGTAAATTAATTAGAAAATAAGTAAATTAAATTAAAAATAATCCTCCGTATATCTTAATTAATATTATTTTTCTTTATCGATCTTTCGATGTAAAAAAGTAGATCTTATAGAGAAAGTTATTTTTTAGAACATGATAAAACTTTATATTATTATTAGAGTGCTATTCGGATACTTACAATTTTTAAAAATAAAACAATAACCCTTGATATCAGTAAACAGTTTTATTTTATAAGTAATCGATGCACATTTTAAAAGTAGTCGCCGGAAATAAGTTACATTACTTGAATTCAATGCATCATTGCTTTATAATTCGGTTATATACTCTTCTTTTCTTTGGTAAATCTTTACCTACTGGCAATGGTCCATATCTAAAAATGGACATATAAGTAAAACACGTGATTACCTACTACTCTGAGCATTATAAAATTGTCTTTTGTAGCCAAGAAGGTAATTTTAAGACTTCCACCTGGTTATTTCTGTGTCTATCTACGTGTGTGTAACACAGCCATGTTACTTGGTGAATATTTCCGCAGTCCCAATTAATAACATTTTGAAAAGTTTAATATTTAATCATATGTAGTAAGTATGCGTTATTTGTAACTGTGGATTGAAAAATATAGTAAAATTTTGATTAAGAAAATATCAGTGTATCCATATCAGAAATCTACTATTATTTATGAGATTTAAAAAATGCGATATTTTAGGTTACATACTACTTGTATTTTAAGATTATCAACTTAAAAAAATATTTATTCTTTTATATTTATAGTATTACTGTGAAATACCAAAATAACTTATCTCAACCACGGAACACTTTAATGTCTGTGTTCCGCCACGACCATTTTTTATGCAGTTATAGACATCGTAGTCAATAGAAATGAAAAAGACATTTAGAAGAACTATAAAAATAATTACAGTATTGTTTATTTTCGTCCAGTACGCCATTTAATAAAACTTAATAAATCAATTCATCCTTGAATATTTTTTAGCAAATTGGAAAACATTCTAGCAAATCCAATCGACAAAATTATTGTCTCAGAGGCTGGAGCTGCCCGATTTTTAATTATTGGGCATATGCTTTAATGCCCCGCGAACAATTTGTTTCGCTGCTAACGAGCTCCTGTCAAAATTTGACACCGTACCTGATGTACTATTACCGAATAAAAATCCCTTTGCTTTTTCGAAACGTTTCTTTTTGATTTGTAACTGAGTCACGTTAATTTCTCTTTCAATAGGATGTCAGTTATGTCTTTAATTTTATATTTGCTAAACATTTAATTTGTCCCAGTACCGTCTTGAATTTTTTATACGGTATAACGTCTATTAGTTACCTTTTATAACTTCTTGTAAATTCTATTTTATTACCTTCGAGAAAAGCTCATTAATTCCTGGGTAATATAAAATAAGAATGAATCTTTAATAGCGAACACTTGGCGATACTTCAACGTAATGAGACGTCAACTGTCCTTTAAGAATTCAAATTTTATGAATAAATGTAAGTGGAATTGTATTTAACTTTAACGATTTCATTTTGAATTCTAGTTAAATTTTATTAAATATTATTATTAATTAGATTAAAGATTAATTATTATTAAAGAGATTAAATAGAGAATTAATGATGGAATAAAAAATAATAATTTGCATTTTAAATCTGCTAAAAAGGGTCGATGACTCGGTGTAATGGTGAATTTTCGTGAATTTTCATAAATATTAAACAATATATCAAAATTATGATAATAAATATGCTGTACCGACTTCTAACATTTAACATGATGATTTTTGTTTTCTTATTATGTCTCAAATACATATACATATTAAATTAGTATTAATTTACTTTGCAACAATGCGCAAGCACAATCTATGATGGTAGATACTTCTATACATGCATAGAACCTCCCTCCCTCCCACAAAGGAAAACATGCAGTTATGATTAATAAAAATACATACCAACATACATACCGTCACCAACACGTGTTTCGCTCCGGAACTGAGCATCATCAGGGTGAGTAAACTCTACGAGTGTTAACCGCAAAGAAGTAAATTAATACTAATTTAATAACAATGAATACATACCATACGTTAAAATTTACACTTTAACCACAACAATATTTCTACAATATTAAAAATTATTTGTTGAAGTAAATATGAATCAAAAATATTATTACATGTTTCAATAATATTGCCACTACTGAAAAATATAGAAGAAATAGCCTCATCTATATGAAAAAAGAATAACACTGTCTAGTGAATCGTATGACAGAGTTGAGGGTGTTGTAATAACATCAGATTTATTTCACAAGCAATAAAAATAATTGTACCTCATATGAAATATAGAGTTGCTGCTGAACTACCTGAAATTTTTGCGGAAATTTCACATATTGAAAAATTACAATGATTTAATAATAATCACAAATTTTCATCTAAAGTATTTTTGAAGTTCTATTACTTCAATTATTATTGAAGAATTTTCGACATGTCAAATAGTCAGAGGAGGGAGGTGAACACATTTTACGACTTAATAAGCAAATACCTCTACCGGTGGACATTTTGAACATTAAAGGTCGCATTGCCAGTCAAAAAGAAAGGGGGAAGCTCACTTTAACTGGTTCTCCGACACGGCAACGGAAGTAAGTTAAAACAAATATTCATCATCACCATAACCGGCTCCGGGCTTTCACAATGAGAAAACTCAAGACCAAGCGCCACGCTGGCCCAGTGCGGATTGGGAGACTTCTCACACCTTTGAGAACGCAACGAAGAACTCTCGGGTATGAAAATTGCTTCACGATGCTTTCCCCAACCGTTAAAAACATTCGAATTACTTTATTTCCTTGCAAAAATATTTTGCGATGTTTTCACGTGTGTGTGTAATTCGAAATACAAATGGAAAAGTGCAAACGTGTTTACATTACAGTCCACCCCTTAGGTCTCAGAACGTGTACTGAAATAAAACAACGCATAATGAAGTGTGACCCGTTTTCAGCGTTTTAATTTTTAAAGTAAGTTAAAAGATAACCAATAGTATCTTTATTAATTTTCATTCGGTTCATATTACGTTTGAAATAAAATAAGATGGGCCCGTAACGAATGCTATTAGGCGTAAATTGAACCATAAATATTCAAAGACGTATTACTCATAAGTATTATTGATAAAATCTGTCACGTAAAGCAATTTTATATTTTTTTTTTTGTCATTTGTATACTTAGATTGTTTTTATCCCAAATGAACATTGAATTTTATTTTTATGTTGTAAACTTTAACCAACAAAAAAATAACAACACCTCCGATAACAAGCCAATATAATCATTTAAATTAAAACCATACAATAGCAAGAATAATAGGAGATCGAATCTCTACGAACGATCATTTCATATTTACATACATGAATTAAAAATGATTTTCTTAATACGTAACAACCTATTCAAAAGCTTTACTTTGGTACCACATTTAAGAATACTGAAAGGATTTAAAA
>DWPT01008659.1:0-10078 GCA_018251895.1 Agathymus mariae mariae
CACAGGCTTAAACTTTTGTTATTACTATGTTGTTTAAACGATGTGCTGAGGAGTTTCTTTCGCCGTTTCTTCTCCTCGATGTTAAAGCACCTTCTCGAAACGGTAGTAGAAGCAAAAAATTGACGTGCATAAGTGTATTTACAGAATACCTACATGTTTAAATGATTTTGATTTTGAAATATGAATTTGAGGAAAAAAATGGCTTTAGCTTATGTCGGTTCAATGTTATGTCGGTAATACATCAGTGTCATCATACATTTGGAGTTCTTCTACTTACTCGTTTTTCGCTATTCGGATTCGTACAAGTCTCACATTATCTTCTAGCTCCCCTAATGAACTTTGCATCTTTTGAAGATTTTCTCATCAAAACACAGCCTCGGTCGACTCTGGTCGCGCAGGGCCTGAGTCTTTCCTCGATGGTTGACATCGCTTCTCGAGGCCTTCCGAAGGCCTCCGACAATGATCAATTTTAAGGCCAGGTCCAATGGTTTAATAGACCCGGAGAAACTTTGCCACTATCACTGTTCCATTATTATCAATTGCTCGATTCGGATGATCGCTTGTAACTGACTCGAGCCATAGGCAAAACGCGTTTGTGCAATTTGAAAATAAGAAATAACACGTATATAATAATTACAAACATTACACAAAGATGTGTATTAAATAAACAATCTTGCGGCGTCCTGTAAAGTTACCCAAAACAATGGCCGCCGCGCGCGGCGCCGTTCTGAACAATATCATAATCTCTTGGCGTAATCAATTGTTATATTCGTAATCTGCAAGTGGGTGAAAACATTACGAGTGGTGTGATTTCACTTTTCACCGTAACATTTTATACAAATTTGTGTTCATATATAGCGGTACAAGAGTCCGAGGAATGTATTTATATAGGAACCTGAAAAGCTATTAACATCCGATTGTGCCTCTGAATTCAAAATTAAAGAAAAATATATTGCGATGGTAGGTTCGACATACTGTCTATACATATAATACCTTTTTAACCGATCGCTTTTTGTGCACGAGGGATATATGAGAAAAACTATTATTAGAGGCTTTTATTAACGATGTTAGAATTTTTGTCTGTTTGTCTGTGCGTTCGTTCGCATTAATGAGAACCGACTTAATCGATTTCGTTTGGGTTTTCGCTAATATATTGCAGTAAGCATCACCTAATGTTTAGAGTTTCATTTCAATCCGTTTATAAATAAAAAAGTTATAAATTAATATATGTATTTCTAGTTCACATTACAAAACACCCAGTCCCGAGCAGGTGTTATTTCAAAGCGGAAGGCGTACGTTTTGAGAAGCGACGCGAGGGCGGTTCACTTATAAATACATAGATAAAAGTTAACTGTCACTAAGGTTCCCTGGGGGTGGCTGGACGTACACGAGTAACAAACATCCTTAACCCGAAAACAGACATTTAGGGGGTTGACAAACTACCCTTCCCTCTGCGATAAGTTACATTTTTTCAATAAAATCATTAAATTTTTCAGTAAATAATGAACACCTAAAAAATGTAATTAAAAAATGTAATGCGTTCGACTGAAATTATTATTGATCGAATTAACTTATAAATTACTTGCATATCTGTATGTTTATTGTCTATGAATCTATTTAACGGAAGATCATTATAAATTTAAGTTGCACAGCTGTTAAAATATCGAAGAAAATCTATGATAATTTACCGATGCAATGCCTGACTCTGAAATTACAGATAAACATGTCTCGGATACGTCGGACACATCTGTATAATTCAGAAATTTAACTGCTTTTTTTTTTCATAATAAGGTAAAATAAAATCATATATTCATTTAGAATTCTTTACCAAAAACACTTTAGTAGTGACGAGCCATGCCAAATTCCAGAAGTTTCGCACCGCATCACGGAGGGTCCGCGCCATATTCAAATTGTTAACAACACTCAAAACTTTTGTTAATTACTAACACTTTACATGAACCAGTTATGTCTACTAGAACATTTCCAATTTACTTATAGCAGGGCCAAATTGTGATAATTTAAAATTATTAAGTCACTCCACTACAACACTACTCGAACTCAAAATAAAAAAAAAAAAAACAAAATAAACGCAATTCGATATTCAAAAGCGTGCCATTGATAGTTCCTAATTCAAATTAAATCACAACCGAGACACACAGTCCTGCAGACGCCGTTGAAAGTACTACAGATAGAGATAAATTTGAAGATACATTTAAACCTGAGAGATTTTTGAAAGTAGACTCATCAAGCGAAACGCCACCGAGCATTCAGAACTGAACTGCGACGCGACTGCATCGTTACAGCTTTACTTTCTAAGCACGATATTGTTACTCGATGGCCCCGCTTTATAATTATAAAAATTAACATCGGCATTACCATATTAGGTATCGTGATTTCGTACGTTCGTTTAAAAATATTACCGTTATTCTACCAAATGCCATAAAAACGTTCGCAAAAACGCCTCTGAACAGTTATTTCATCCGAGGCGAAACGTAAATTGTATGTTGTGTGTTGTATTAATTGCGTTTTTGTAACGGTTTTTACGGTTAAAATGTTGTATGATTCGTAACTGATCTTTATAACAAAGTGAGTGTTACAAATGTATTTCAATGTATGGTATTTACATATCATCGATGTTTGTAAAGGAACGGCGAATGCGTTCTTTTTTATAATTTTATGTTATATATATAAAGCCAGCTATCATTATTGTCACCTATATGTCACACGTCAGCAGCCAATCATTAACGTCGTCATATGTAAACACAGTCCCAGACAGACGTGACTTTTATTGATTTAAAAAAATAATGTATACTACAATATTGTAAATCAGGAACCTACTGAGACCTATTGAGACTCTCTGTTACCATTTGAAAGGTACATTATTGTGGATGAACATCGGCTATGCCAAGTCGTATATAACGGGGTGGGCGGGCCGCTGGTACTATTAAAAAAATAGTACTAAAACGACACATTTAACATCACGTCGTGAAATATGTAGTAGATAATGGGCGTTTAACAACATTACAGTTTAAGCGTCGTCTTCCATGTTTCAGTACCGTTACTATCCTACGTGATTGCTGTAATGATCTACGACGTACGTAAAATATTTTCTATTCGTTTGTTTGTTGTTCAAGCTTCTGCGTCGCGACCACAACAGCGGGACGCACTGCCGTCTTTACAACTGGGCCAAACGAACCGCAGTAACACGGAGTGAAATGCACGTGTATTGGAACCAACTGTTAGACGTGCTTTTGTGACGTACAGGGAAGTCAGGAGCCTATTTGAGTTATATTTGTAGAGAATTAGAGCGAAAAATTGAATTTCTTTTGATCGAGTTGAATAAAGTCGCACTCAAAACTTTTCTTTTGACACCATGGCATTATAACACTTGTGGATTTTCTTTGCGGTGAGAAAATCAAAAGGAAATTCCGCCACGACCATCTTTTTTAAAAGCAGACCGTTTCGAGTCAAAAATTAAATTCCCAAGCAACTGATTATGACTTTGAACCCATTTTATGCGTGGCGTACGACTTGAAGACTTTCATATTAAAATAGTTGTATGGACTCATGATCGCGGCCATGCGATGGCGAGGAGACACCTTAGAAGTTGACATTTGGCAGATGAGTACACGATAAGTTTACTTTGTGCGCAGCTTCAAGATAGGTGCAAATAATACAAAACATCTCGAAGCCACCGTCACCTTTGCCACGGGTGATGAGTTTGCCTTCTTTGGTTTCGAGGAGAAAATCGTGCACAAACCGATCACTTTGTTCCGTTCTAACATTTGAATATCAAGTTTCCAAATGACAATATCGAGGTTCCATTATCAGGAGTCTTTAATAAACGAGTCCCTCGGATCTATCTTGACCGGCAACGTCTGAGTGACGTCTTTAGAGTACGGTTATTATGGGGCTCCGTCACTGTAACCGACACTATCGGATATTCGACATAAATAAATCCTACACGTTACGCCACGTCTTGGCCGGCCAAGTCGGTACACTAGCCGCGTCACTCTCATATTTATACAGTTTTACTATATAATTTTAAGGGTTATTCCTTAGAGCTAGGTTCTTTTCAATGATTGTAATACCAGATAATACCTAGAAATAAAGTCAATGTGTCACCTTGTAAATAAATTGTATATTTTTTCTGACTCCTAAATCATCTAATATCCGGAAGCGAAATAATTTCATATCCGTAACCGTAACCGAAACCGGTAAAGTATTATTCATACACCCGTATCCGTGTGTAGATCCCATAACATCCCTACTTTAGGGTTACGGATATCCATGGGTGGCGAGGACCACATACCATCAGGTGGCCTGTGGGCTTTGTCTACTGCCTATAGAAAAAAAACTTTTGTGTCTAATGTTAACATAAAACTGGACAAGGTTACCTGGTTTAGACCGATACAAATTTAACAACCGGTCCATAAACAGGTTTGGTGTTGCCATCAAACAAAGTTATCGATACGATCAATCTTGACATCCTCCCACAAATCTTCGGATTCGTGCAAATTTTCCACAACTCATTAGTCATTCGATTTCCAATTTTGTTTATTCTAAATCTGCTGTAAAAAAAATTAAATATACCTCTGCAACTTGAATATTATTACTACTATGTACGTAGGATTAATTAATGATAAACTTTGGGTTTTTTTTAAACTGTTTAATTTTTATTGTGACCTATTAAAGTTCTTTACTTCAATTCAAATGAGGTCCAGAACGTCTAAATAAATAAAAAGTTAAAAATTACACTTTATTAAGAACTGTACTTATTAGATACGCTAGAGACAATTCGACACAAGATATCAATATTAGCTATACCTATAATACTCGTAAGGAAATCTATCCGTCAGACATGGATACGTACGGGCAGCTGCCGGGGCGTTAAGTTCAAATTAATTTTCTAGACCGATATTCAAAATTTTTAATTTACGCCGCGATATTCGAACGTGTTCGAAACTTGAAACCGAGTAGGTTTGTTTTTAAAAACCGTAGCACGAGTCAATGCCAAGCGGTTGTTCAGCCAGTCGCTATTGATTTGACGCCAGTACATGAGTCACGGGCATTAAGTCTACATTACACCCTGTTTTACCTTATTGAAACATGAGTATGATAAAAGTTAATTAACAAAAGACTAGGACGGGACGGTTTGAACTCCCATTTATTGAGTAACTATTTACTGTCGTAAGTAGCACGACCTCCTAAGAATGGCACAGTCCAGTATCGTATATATAGTATATCGTGTTGAGTCTCTGAGAATATTACGTGGATATCACAACTATCTAAGTCTCTCCGTGATGTTTTGCTGCACGAAGCAAATATAGGTATATACTTAGAAATTGCAACCACCCAAAATACATATAAATCTTAATATGAATCAAATCTAAGCCTGCTCTTCGCAAAGTTTCATGCCAGTGTTATGAAACTTAATTCAAAGTTAATCGCGCTCACATCTTATCGTATGCAATGCAATGTCTATTTTCTACTTCAATACAAAAGGTTCACAAAAATACACATTATAATAATTTAAATCGCACCGTATATAAATGTAGCTTTTTACGAAAACAATAAAGGAATATCCGGAAAACAAGACAAAGCCGGCGTTTAATTATTAAACTTTTGCAAGTGAACTTGGCTGTAACGAAATGTAACCTTGACCTAAATGTCACTTCACTTCACTTTTTAAAGTAGTTCAACACTTTACATAACTTCAGTGCGGAATCCTTCACGATACAAGCGGCTCTGCCCGCGTTTGGATGGAGACTGCATGATTCATCTCATCGGATGAAGGAAAACGTACCACTGGACCGGTTTCGCTCTTGTTATCGACCAATAGAGGTCAATATCGCTTGTACGTACGGTTCCATTACATATAGTATACCAACAGCCCGTGACTGCATCGCATTTCTAAACAGTTATATTGAAAATGATGTAACAATTTTTTTGTCAATTAGTTTTGGCTTAATGATAAAGAAGGTAGGACCGTTACATACATACAGTTTCACACAACCATCTCTGTTTCATTTTGAAGGTTAAGGGCATATTCCTTATACATATGGTGTTTAGTTGATTTTGGGAATACATCCACGCGTAACACGATCCCATCAGAACTAGTCCCATTAGAACTATGATTCATTTTGCGATCGGTCACGAACGGCAACAGCTTACAGTGCCCATTTAAATCTGCTACTTCTATGTCTAAAAAACTATGGTAGAGTTAGCGATCAGATCAAATAGATGAACGTAGAATTCTCATGACGAAGACCGCCAGATAATCGCACATACGAACTCATCTATCACCAAGTTCGAAAATAAACATTTAGCTCGGGAATCGAACCCGGATCCCCTGGCTCGTTTAACCCGCCGGTACGTCGACCACGTGCTACACACAGCTACGTATTGAAGCGTAACGAATCGAATACCAATCCGACCTTGACTTGCATCCGAGCAACCTATTTGCCCATCAAACCAGAATCTACGCGGGCTGGTCGTGGTCATACGGTACATGACACGCGAGTTGTACATGCGAACTAAATTTTTATGCGTTATCCATCGACATGTTAATATGTAGTTTGTTTAACTCCTATCGTGAGTGCCCGTTATCTATTACATTTTATTATTGTAACTTTTTTTATTATATGAAAGTTAATAAAAAAATTAACAATTCAAACGTCACATCGATCGTTTAGCGGTTGGTTTGTAAGAACTTCATTAAAACATTTTTTAATATTATTATTTACATTTTATTTTGATTAAATTTCATATATTTTTTATTACATCACGAACTGGAGTTTACTACGTCTGGCACGGACGGGAGTCAAACTCGAAACCTTTCGCTCAGCAGGCAAGTCCAACCAGTGGTGGTTAGGTAACGACGGTTTCGATGATGTAAAACATAGTGATGAAAACTTCACACTTAAGAGTCGTCAACGATGTTCTCATTGTAGTGCCGAGGTCGCCATCCGCACTCGGTCGACGGATTATGGTCTCATCTCAGTCTCCAGGAGTAGCAAGAGAGAAACAGTGATTTTATCGGTCACAATTACAACTTTAGAGCTGATGGTAGACTGTATTGCCTGTTTTTAGCAGTCACATAAATTTGTTACTAAAATTATAAATCAGTTAATCGATTTAATTTTTTATTTCAACAACGAAGAGAGTATATTTTGTTTCATTTCTTACATATCCAGATGTAGACGACATTTTGTTTATTTTCGGCGTATTTACGAGCGGACACAAAATTTCCAGATGACCCACCATCGAGCCCGTTTATTGGTTATATTATGTCATAAAGATGTGCGCAAATTGATTGTCATTTGTACGGCGATGGGACCACCAACTGTGTCCGACGATATTACTACAAAGAATAGTTATTTTTTTAAGTAAATAGCCGACAAACGAGCAGACGAGCCAGTGATGCTAAGTGGCCACCGTCGCCCATGGACATTACCAATGCGTTGTCAGCCAAGAAAGAACAAGAAAGAAAGAAAGAAAGTCATGATGTATAATGACATCCAATTAAGAAGAATTACAACCTTATCATGGTGATATTGATTATTCACTTGTTGGTTGTCAGTGTAAAGTGGAGATTTTTAATTTTCTATCGTACTTAAATTGTATTGTGGTTATCCAACAAGTGATGAGCGAAGTAAACATAAAATGTCAGTGATGATACTTTGATTTATATCAGGGATGTGTGGTAAAAAAGCTATGGATCTGCCTAACCAGCATTGCAAAATTATGTATAATACACTATAGAAAACGGAAAAAGAAAAAATTCATGATATATTAAAATATCTAGTATATTGCAAATGTTGCTTCCACATATTTTTTTCCAAATAGGAATTTATCAAAAAGACAAAATATCGGCATTAATGGTATAAGTGATCCGCAGGAGAACTAGAGTCTCCGACGTAGCTCTTAAAATTCGCAAGTTGAAGTGGCAATGGGCAGGCCACATGGGTCGTACAACCGACAACCGATGGGGAGCAAAGGTTCTCGAGTGGCGACCACAAACTGGAGGGCGTACCGTTGGACGGCCCTCCGCTAGATGGACCGACGACCTCGTCAGAATAGCAGGGAATCGCTGGATGCGGGAGGCAAGTAGCCGTTCTAAATGGTGTTCTATGGGGGAGGCCTATGTCCAGCGGTGAACGTCTTCCGGCTGATGATGATGATGATGATGATGATGATGATGATGGTATAACTGTTTGCTCCTGTAATCTATCCTATCCCTTAAATCCGCTTAATATTCCGTTTCTTTTTGTATGAACTTATCCTTTTCTTTGGTAAATAATATACCCTAAGAACAGTAGATATTTTTTGGATAAAATATTAATGTGTATATTAAAATTTGACAATACAGTTTTAGCTACTGAATGAATTGTTATATAATTAGTCACGTCACTCACGTCACGTCACGTCAGTCACTCAAGTTTCAAACCGTAAACCTTCTTTCTTAATTCTTTTAGATTTGAAAACAATCCCCGGTTAGATACACCGAGCCTCATAACTTATATGCAAACTCAACAGGTATTTGACCTTCAAACGTAGCCACCCTCTCAAAACACTGAAGAGTGAATGAAACTTGCAAATGAATGGCGACGAAAATGAAAGGAAACCCGTAAATAGATATTAACAAAACCACTTGGTAGGTAGGTCTGCCCACGGAATTAACGTGTGGTTGGAGTTGAACATCTGATCAAAATATATGGACAAGCTACTCTAACAATTAACAGTTTTATAATGCGGCCATGCCTTGCAACCATTCAGGGTCTTCGAGACCAAAATGTTTTCTTCTGGCAAGATCCCATGTCATTGTGTTGGATGAATTAATTCTCAACGATCACTAACACCAACATTGGTATACAGTAGATATCCACGCACTAACATGATTTTGTAAATAGTATTTTTGTCATTCTTTGTACACGTACCCCGCATTTCTGTCCGTTATACCGGGTCGACTGGTAAAGAATGCCAATAGGCATTAAGTTCAGATTTTGTATGCCTTAGCATAAGGTAAAAGTAATGAAGAATAAAATGATTAAACAAATATATAAAATACTCAACAATATTACTGAGAGAGCTACAAACTGTTATAACTTGCCCAAAAATGGAGCGTACCGCATGGACATACAATTATAGTAAAAATGATATGTCCTGTGTATTTATAATATACCTAGTTAGAGATCATTGGATTGCATATTTAAACTCGCACTACTTTCCATTGGTGTAAACAGAAACTAGCTCGCAACTCACGCTACGTTTGAAACACACCTTTATCGCTTTTGCTATCATCAATCAACTTCGTGAACAATGCTCTTCGCCTATGGGATCTTCTCATTAGGTCTACCTTATACATACATTTGAGAATTTTTACAGTGACACTAAGTACCTACTAAGTATGTTTGGATGTAATGGATTGTTCTAGCTGAATTTTTAGTTTTCAAAGTCGATATTATTAAACATGATTTGACAGCTAAATCGATAACAACCATTTTATAGAAATATCTTACAAGGGGTTTGGTACTAAGACCATTCGTTCACAAACCGTGGCATCACATAAATTACCAAATACGTTGTGTAAATAAAATTGTCGCTGTGATGAATTTGCAAATCATGCTGACTTTTGTGTAATAATAAATCTACTCAGGGGGAATCAACGAGTAGTTGAAAGTAAATGATTCAACAGTATGAACGGTCAGTAAAAAATACGATGACATTGCCATTAAAAGTAAATAATACGGAGAGAGTAACGCTCATAACCCAGCAGCGCGTGTCGAACGGAAAAAATACTGAAGTTAAGTAACACGCTTACTCTTAACAATCCTCTTAACAGCAACTTTGATTAATTATAGCAACTATGATATTTTTTTAACGGTATGTATTTATTTACCTATCAAGAACTTATCTTAAAACTCAGGGTTTTATTATACATAGCCCAATTTCTTCTCCCTTCTTCAATACTAACTTTGAAATACCCAGACAGGTATAATTAATATGGATTGTAATTACTATTAATTATCATAAAATTTGAAAATACGTGAGTTGCCCATTGGAACTTTTAAGCGGC
>DWPT01008660.1:0-10078 GCA_018251895.1 Agathymus mariae mariae
ACATTATATCATTACATATATATGTAATTACCACATCTATGTATTTGCGAGTTATGTGACACTAATGTTCTTTATTATTTAAATAAATTGTAAAAATATAAATTAAATTTATTATATCGACTTTCTTAACCCCATACAAAAAATAATTCAAAAAATTTAATGCTTAATATAAGTATAAGAAAATAAAATCGTAATATTTTAATAAGGCAGTGTTTTTTTGTTTCTTGACCGATCTCAGTGATGTCATTAATCTGTTTGATGTCCATGGGTGATCGTGACCACTTACCATCGAGCGGCTCGTTTGCTCGTTTATCGGTATGTCTATGCTCTATGCTACAAATCTGTAATAGAATTTTCACAAATATTACGTATCTATTACAAGTTATGGTTATGTTTATTCAAAATATAATGCAGAAGAAACTTTAAATGTAATTAATTTAATAAATCTCATAGGTACGTAAGTTTTATTTGAACTCTTGAATAACTATAACTGCTTTTTTCATTCCACTTTAGCACTAAACGTAAGGTTGACTTTACAAATCCTACAGATAAATGTAATTAAATTTAATGTAATATTGAGAAGTAAAAAAAAGGAAAACATGACAATAACTTAGTTATCAGTGTTTTAGGCGATCTTTCGTCATATTTTGTAAATACAGATTTTTTTATATATGATTGCATCTGTATAGTATGTACTTACTATAAATCATGTGTCGCATTGAGAGCTTATAGTGGAGTAGAGATTTTTCGGGTTGGGCAACCTAAGGGAACTCGTTTGAGGGGTAGGAAGGGCTGATGTGGTGGGTGTGTGTGGAGGAGGTGCGGGGGAGGTGCGGGGCGGGGCCGGCACGCCCGCGGCGACGCCGCCGCGTCTGGAGCGCGGCTCATTCCGGCCGCGACCGCAGCGCCGTGAGCACGTCATGCGCGTCCCCGCTACTCCGTACGACGCACGCCGCGCGCGCTGTCGCTCCCGCGCGCAAACACGCGCCAGTGATGTTACCGGCCCACTCTGTTGTTATGTGCCAACGGTTCGATCGTGAACGAGTGCGATTCCATTTATTCCCGAAGCGTTGACTCTGTGCGCTTCTTATTTGCGGAGATATCACGGATTGCGGATTTTGTGTAATCATCGACGTTGGATGCGTTAAAATTTCGGGTGAGTGAGAGAGCCGAGCGGTCGGGCGCCTGCGGCTGGTTTGACCGCATTATTTTCGAAATACGTACGCCATGATCCGGTCCGAGCTAGAGCGATCAAAACATTGCGACTGTAATAACAACAGACTCCTCAAACTCTACCTAACTAGTAATTAGAACGAATGTGTTTTAGCCTACGTGAAGACAGGTGATTTTAGTGTCAAGAAGTAGTAATAGTAGCGTCAACGTTAACAGTATTCGTAGCTTCCTTTTGGTACATGGTAGAGACATGGTAGAGATATCACTGCTGTCATGGTAGAGACCGCGACGTCAAACAAATCTCGTTGATGTCTTTTACTTAAGGCATTTGGAAAGTACTTGTAGCTGATTCTGTCGTTGATTGTGAGTGTAGATTTCGATTGGATACGTAACGTATGTTTACCTGCTGTATTCCACTTTCATATAACTATCTTGGTCAATAACAAACACGATATGCGATCGAAGTTTTACATGCTTAGTACAGTATTGCCCTAATTGTGTTTATAGTATTTATTTAAAATAATTCAATGAGTATAATGTTATGTGAAGTAAATATTTACTTCCAGTAGTTGTTTGGAATGGTTAAATATTATAGAGCCGTGCATACTATGACACAGAAATGGCAGGGGTGCTAGTGTATTAACTATTAATGAATTTATATATGAAACTCAACAAATTATAATTGAATTTCAGTGCATAGGTCAAAGGTTTGAATTAACGAATTAATTAATCACTATAAATTAACGCTCAATATGGATCTATCATTTCATATATTATCTATAAATGTAATGGTTCTAAATATGAATAAGAACTGTATATTAAATTTGATAAGATGTTGATCAATGTTATATGATCAATGATCTGATCAATATTACATATAAAAAAATGGTTGATTACCAGTTTTACATGTGTTAATAAAAAATGTTAGAATATAATTGACGAATACTTTTTGATTTAAACCTAACAGTTCAAAAACCAACTATCAATTCTACAAACATAAGCTAGCCTTCCGAGCGTCAGCTTTAGCCATATTTTGTAAATAATATAATATAATTTGCATTTTCCTACTACTAGATAATCATGAATACAAATTGTTAAATGAATACAAATATCACATTTGCATGGCACAGATGCAGCGACCAATAAACAGGAGGTATAATGGAAGCCAGCCAAGTGCGTGTTGTAAGAGCATAGTAGGGTTCTGTAGTTTTGTTACTTAATACAGTTTTGTTCATTCGATTATGTTTATAAACCAATCTCAGTACCAACATTTCGATCGACCTTAAACAGAACCCGGTGGGCGACACGCCTGTTTAGTACTTTTATATTGGAAAATGAAATTGTATTATTTATTACTCTTTAAAGTCAAATAACATGAAATTAATAGTCCGATGTGAAAAATGTTGAAAATAAGACTGGGCTAGGCAGGTCGGGCCTCGGGTGTCATTACCAGCCTGGCCAAGTATTTGTTAGAAATAATGTTTGTTCACGGGTCGTGGGTGTATGTGTGTGTGCTGTGTTAGTTTTGTATGTCCACACCGTGTGTAATACAGGGAATTCTAGTATAGAGATGTTTGTCTATAAACGTTTATTAATTACTTATGAGAAGATACCACTTAAAAGTTACATAGTGGTAAAATATATATCTAGTAACGAAATAATAGCGGGTCAGTTCCGCCTCTGATGTAGATGGGGATGGACAACTTTGGCCACATATAATCACGTGGCCGATTTGTTTGTATAAAAAATATTAAGTAATCGAGTTATTAGTAATAAACTCTATTTAAATCTGACAATATTCATATTCCAATTACTGTCATACTAGTTACTACTTTATACATTCACTAGTACGAGAAACATTATCATTATCTTTACGAATCGTACAAGCACAAAAAATAATCGACTTAAATATTATTTAAAATTAATCGAACTACGTTACCAACTTTTATCTTTTATACCATGGGAACTAACTAATCTACTTCCCGTTATAAAAATTGGTCTATATTTTGACGTACAATTCCAATAACTGTTCGGTTGATGTCGTAAATATCATAATAGTACCAAATAATGTCATGGATACGACGAGATAGTCATCCATGTAAAAATCACAAAAATCATGAGTAGGCGTTTAAATTAAATTGTTGAATGAGTGTATAGCTCAAACATGTTTATTATGCGACTTTATTTTCCTATAACCTATTAGCAATTCTGATACATGTCTTTCTGCACGCCAGAAAAGTATATAATTAAGTTCTTTGCTAAAAAAAAGATAGAATACAAGTAAACCGAGATTGTCTGTATGAATGGCATAATCTCAATCACAAATCGCATATTTGTAACTGTTAAGTTTTATTTATTTAAGTTAAGTTTTATTTATTAGGCGAAGCTAACAAGGCATCATTGTAAAGAACGAAGAGGAAACACACGACAATACATACCACTGATACTTGCAATAAGTCTTAAGGGTTTTGAAACGTTAAATTCACTTTCACAGTTATTATTAGTGAGTGATTGTTCGACATGTGTTGATAACATTAATTTATTTTATCTTCATAATTTGATAGTTCCAAATTTCTTATTTGTGTTACGGAATCTTAAATTATATTAATAAATATATTTTTTGTTATGGAAAATAACAAAATATAACAACAACTCTTAACCTATAGACATATACCAAGTACCTCAAGTACTCAAGTAAAGTTTGTTCGATTAAATATTTTTTGTGTTTTGTGTCATCAAGATCACAAAACGCACCTCGTACATATATTAAAGTTGTACACATTTTAATTATTCAGAGACAGTCAACAAATACAGTCATACAATAGTTATGCATTTGCATTGATGGTCCATGTACGCAATAATGACGTTGCATTTGTTAGAATTGGCAAGATAAACCGACCACTGACTACCGGTCGCGCACAATGTTAATCTTTGTTTTATAACTGGTAATTGGACGCGCAGTATTATCCTGGAAATGTATAATACCGACGCTTTTTAAACATTGCTTAAACTTTGAATAAACATTGTATAAGCTATGTTTAATTACGGGATTTTCTTACTAATTAAAACAATAAGTGTTCACGATATTAGCTGTCAAACGAGACGGACCATGTAGTTGGTGACCACCATACAAATCTGCAATACATCTACAGTAGTCCCTATTGTTGTCTCTACTCCCACTGTCCTCCTCGTATATCCACAGTCTCCCACCATTGCATTCCTGCGTGGACTCACTGCGTTGCGGGTAGTTTGAAACGTACACAAACATGACATCATAAACACACATGACCTTAGAACAAACTTTTATGTCACATTCGACGAGGCAGGCGGGGTCACTATTAAATGGTCTATGGAGTCACCCAGCCCTTGGTGTTCTACCTTCCAATTAAGATATATTAAAAATACAGGTTCATGGTTTAATTTAGAAACTTTCTTTGCAAGTCAAAGATGGCAGGATCCCTTCATATCTTAAATATAAAAAGTTAATGTAAAAAAAAATTAAATGGTGTAATGTTATGTTGTTATGGTTACAGGTGGGTCGAGGAGAATTATGCGTGGGGCGTGCGCGTGCGCGGTGGTGTGCGCGTTGGTGGCGCTGTGCTCGGGCGCGGCGCTGGACGAAGAGGCGCGCGCCGCCGCCGAGCGACAACTGCTGGCGCTACTGGGGCTACCGCGTCGGCCCGCACCGCGCTCCGTGCCGCCGCCGCCCGTGCCCCGCGCCATGCGCCTACTGTACGAGCAGCGCGGCGCCATCCCCGCGCCCGCCGCCAACACGGCCCGCTCCTTCCGCCACACTCCCACCTGGCTCGACGACCGATTTCCCGGCGAACATCGCTTTCGACTCTTCTTCGACACGAGTGGCGTCCCCGGCGACGAAATCGTCCGAGGAGCGGATGTGACGTTTCAGCGCGCCGATGGAGCCGAGGGATTCCAAAGGCTTCTCCTGTATGACATCGTTCGGCCCGGTCGCCGTGGCCACTCCGAGCCCATACTAAAATTGCTAGATTCGATACCGTTACGACCCGCCGATAGCGTGGTCACCGCCGACGCTATGAGTGCGGCTCGGCGGTGGCTGCGAGAACCTAAAAATAACCATGGACTTCTTGTGCGTGTTTTGGAAGAGGGTGCTAACAGCTCGGACGCGCGCTTACCTCTCGTTAGAGTCCGAAGACGTGCGACAGAATGTGACGAGGAGTGGCATTTGGCTCAGCCTCTGCTACTACTGTACACAGAAGACGAGCGGGCGCGAGCCGCCCGCAAGCGTGGTGAAACACTGTTGACCCGCAAGAAGCGGGCGACCCAGAGGAGAGGTCACCGAGCTCATCATCGTCGCAAGGAAGCGAGAGAAATATGCCAGCGCCGACCGCTCTTCGTTGATTTCGCCGACGTGGGTTGGAGCGACTGGATCGTGGCTCCTCACGGTTACGATGCCTACTATTGCCAGGGCGACTGTCCTTTCCCCCTTGCGGATCATCTTAATGGTACGAACCATGCTATTGTACAGACTTTAGTAAACTCAGTGAATCCTGCGGCAGTGCCTAAAGCGTGTTGTGTTCCCACGCAATTGTCTGCCATATCTATGTTGTATATGGACGAAGTGAACAATGTGGTGCTTAAAAACTATCAAGACATGATGGTGGTGGGCTGTGGCTGCCGATGACAAAGGCAAGCTCGGCCTGGAGTGGACCTAGTGATAGATCGTGGACCCAGTGTACATATAGTTGTGGCCTCGAAAATTGTACATAATCTCTCTGTGTATATACTCGTGTAATTATTATTTTATTGAAACGATACTGATATAATAAAAGATTCAATGAAACAAACTTGTTTATAACTTTAATTCCCACTTAATTAAATATAATGTTAAGCTTAATATGAGATACATAGATGTTTGTTGCTTATTTCATAAAAACAGCAAAATTTATGCAAAGTCCTTGCTCATGAAGGGGTGATTGGTTTGAGAAAAGATAAAAATTATAAAATAACAATTTTGATGAATCAATTATCTGTCCAATCAAAAATTTTAACAGTTTATAAAATTTGCAAATTTTAGAACTACTGTGACTCATATTGTAATGGAAACTTAACGAATGAAGTTTGACAGCGTAACTGATAAGAATGAGATGATTACCTAGGACGGTAATTAAAGTTTTATAAATACTTAATGTCAATATCGCAAAATATAACAACAAAAAAACTGATCAGAAAAGATAGTTTCACAGCTGATGTGTATTATTGAATCAAGCCAAGATAACCGAATTGAGGCCTTTAATAATTCATATAATCTACTCCTGGCCAACCTTACCAACTTTATGATCACAAATTCTGAAAACATATTTTAAATCAGTTTTATATTTCTTTAATACAACCGATTTCAAACATAACCCGACATACTTTTTTAGTGATTACGGTGGTCTGGAGACCCAATATGAGAGGATTTTACAATAGTAAATGTAAAAACTTCGTTCACAATAATTTGACTTGTGTTTGTGGTCAAAGTTTGAATGGCTATTCATAGTTGGTCGATCTAAAGAATATCTCTTATATCATTAAAATATATTTTGAGAAATGTTAGACAAAAACAATATTTTTATAACATTTATAATATTAATACATAATAAATTACTTTACGAACTTAATATACCTTTATTTATTGATATTTATTATCAAAAAGATATTAAAATGATTCTCGAAATCGGATGAGGAAATTGGACAAGGATGGGAAGGAGGAGATTATGTTTGAGTCTCAACATACTCAAGATACTTTACCTCTAGAAATAATATTGATTTAATACTAGTTTCACAGTCGGTAACAAGTAATCACCTATATATGTAATATTATGGCGGTAATGTTGACACTAAAATTAGTTTTTCAAAGAAAATAGACAGAAAAAAGAGGCATAATTTTATAGGTTATTAATCAAATTATGAAATATTAAATTATATAATTTGCAATACCATTATGTATAAATATATAAACATGTTTGTGTATAATATTATTCAAATATTATCATACATGTCTTCAGATTCAATTCACAATATTATGTCAATTTTACTTCTTTCTGATTATTATTATATATTTAATATCGTGAGTAGATTTATTGTGATATTTCTTTGGTAAAGAAACTGCAAAACGGATAAAGAGATATTTTTCGGCAACCGGCAACCGAGTAAATAGGTAAAGAACACTCCGTGTTCCCCCTTGCGCACTGGCTTTCCAAAACTCCAACCTAAACACGGTAACATTATTTCACAGTTGATTTATAGAAGGAGAGTAGCTAGCTGGTAGGTACATTGTAAAATTCTACTACACGCACACCAGCACTACCGTTATCTATGTCGATGTCAAATAACCTTGTCACCTCCAAAAGGTCCTTCTTTTGGATGAAGTGTCTTTTAGAGCTTTGAGTCTTAGCTAACGTCATTGCCACGTCCTTCGTTCAACGAGGTATAAAATATTATTTTTTTAACAACGTTCGTCTGGTGGCACAGCAGTAAGCCGGCAAGTCGAATGTAAAGTCAATACTGCTGTAAACAAACTTTTTTGGAAGTATTGATGCGTTTGTTTATTGAGTTGAGGCCATATTACAATTTTAGCAATGTACCTCAATTATTTAAAATGTCTCTCTCTAAAATGCCTGATAAGGCCCGTAATATACCAGCCGAACAATTACAGATATCGAAATTAAGCCATAGCAAAAATGATTTAACCTAATGTGGAATCCTAACTATTAGAAATATAGGGAGGCTAAAGTAATGTGGCCTTATGGATAGCATATTAAATGAATTTATTCAAATTCATATAGATTTCTATATAATTCTTCAAGTACGAGTATAATTACGAATTCTACAAAATTGTTCAATATTACAAAATATTTTTCCCGTTATGGGTGACGAATTCTCATCTCGTTAATAAAAGAAGTAATATTTTCACGGAATACCTTCAATATTTCAAGATTTTTTTTTAATAGAGCAATATAGACATTTTGTCCTTGTTGGGCGGAATGTTCAAAATTTAAAAAGCTATAGTGTTTCAGAAAATATTTCTAGATGGCACTACCTATATTATTTTCAGAATCAAACTTCTCTTCCACGTTATGTCACTAACTTTATTCAGTTTTATCTTTATATCTCTTAGACATCGAATAAACTACCAGTTTTATTTCGTACTAAAACTATTTTTGGAACTCGTATATTGAGTAGTTTTGAGTGAAGAGGTTTTGAGAGAAC
The DNA here is from genome assembly GCA_018251895.1 of Agathymus mariae mariae. Taxonomy (NCBI): domain Eukaryota; kingdom Metazoa; phylum Arthropoda; class Insecta; order Lepidoptera; family Hesperiidae; genus Agathymus; species Agathymus mariae. Next base: position 8,404 of record DWPT01008660.1, read on the forward strand.
GGTGCATGCGTATGTAACATAACATAGGTTTAGGAAGCGCACAAAGTTATACAAAAAATCAAAGTTTCATGGCGGCTACCTTTTATACTTTATATATTTATAGTTATATTTACTCCCCAGCAGAGCAGAGCCGAATGACGCTATTTAAATACGTTTACCTATCAAACCAAACTCATAAAATATTGCCTGCGCTATAAGATAAAATTCTTATAATACGCAATTTTCCTATTAACCTGCAGTTCTATAACAAAGGAATTTCCACAATTAAAATTAATGTATTCGTTGAACATAATCTTCCTTTTTCTTTTTTTCCGTACGAAAAGGTATTAGTGATGCTTTTGGCTCCATGTTTAAATTCAAATCACTTTGTTTTACTCCAACAAAATAAAAAAAGGCTAAAGTGAGTATTTGTTATTAGCTCTTAATATATTTTTTTTATTAATAATTTATCGATTGACTTATAGTCACTTTCTAAAGATAATATTACAAAGCTCCGTACAAGAGGAAAGACGGAACCCTAATACGATTGAGTTAATTTGTTTGTCTGTCTGAGATTATTTATTTATCTATTAGTTTCACGTTGATATTTGGGTCCGGAGGTAGATATGTACATAGAATCCTCGGTTTAGTGTGTCATTTAAGGCTCTTATAAAGTCATTCACTAAAAATGTCAGCGATAATATTTGAAGTAAATTCCATTAAGAGTGTGTCGGGTCTCCAAATTTCAAATATTTCGTCACAAGGCGGCGATATATCATGTTTTTGCTCGGACGCAGGAATGCCCGCCTGTATAATTTGGCCGGCCACCCGGCAACTCCGCGTCTGCCGTGTCCGCCGCCCTACGTCTATATTATCAGTAGATAAATTTAAGCTTTGTCTTTGCCTCGTATTTCGTCCTCTCGAGGCTTTGCTTTTGTTTTTTTCTGGTCGTGAACGGTAACAAAAAACTGAGTAGAGGCGAACGAAGTGGGTATAATTTATTTTATAGTCGGTTCGCTCGTAACTCGGCGGTGGACGGCTGGACGCCGATTTATCCCCATCTCCGCGTAATTAACGTAAATGGATTGGCCGGAGTCGGTACTTGTGTGCTCATCCGCCTCGCGGTCTTCTGCTCTCCGACCACTCCCCGTTTCACTAATACCGATTCTCATCCACTAAAGAAGATATTACTGCAATTCTCTCCAGCGACCCAACTTAATCCAATTAAGCATAAATTTTTCCAAACCGCAATTCGAATAAGATACCAGAGAACGAGAATCGCTTGCGATTACGTGCGCTCGATTCCCGAGCGCGCGGCGACTTATCCCTGAGGGAATTATAATTGTTTTGCATTCTTGCACGGGTATAAAAACAAAAGGCGAGTTATGGGCCCCCCGTGCTGTTGGTCCTACAGGCCAGACCAAAGTCTGACGACTCGCATTCCCTTGAGACAAAAAGTTACGAATGAATCGGAGTAGGTAGATGAGCTTTCGATACTATCTAATCGCTTACCACAACTCAGATACCAATAATACAAAACTCAAATATACATACGTATTTGACATATACATATGTCAAAGTAACGTTTTTGACTCTTTGTTAATAAAAATGCGATAGAAATATTTTATAAAACAATCATTTGGTAACTGAATTGCTACGAGCATACTTATTTGCAACTAAGAAAGTGGATAGATAC
>DWPT01008661.1:0-10076 GCA_018251895.1 Agathymus mariae mariae
TATAAGCTGTGTTTTAATACGCCGCTTAAAAGTTCCAATGGGCAACTCACGTATCAACTTAGGAATTTTATTGTAAACTATATAAACTATGTAAACTGTATAACTTTGATATCTACGTAAGATTATTTTAGGGAGACTATTTTTGTTCTGTTATATTTATAATTGTTCTGTCGCGTTACTTCATATTTCATATCACAGTTTTTCTAACAAGTATGATTTTTGTATTACTAATGCATGAAATGGTAATATATTCTCTTGATAACTTGTAGTATTGTATCAACTTGTAATTTCTTTTAAATTTATGCCTACAATACATGAATTAAATGCAATAGTTACCACGAGAAGAAGAAAGATCTTATAACAACAAACACGAGCATGATAGTCGATAGTTTACAAGTTATAAACGCGTACGTTTTATATCTGTGTGTGTGTGTGCGTCTTATTGTATATGTTGTTACCTGCGCCTGCGCTTCATGCTCTTACAGGTGCATGTGCGTCAAGTCAGCTTTACTGGCAAAGCCTTGGATTTTCTTGAGATAATTTCTACTGAATAACTAACCTAAAATAATTAATAATTATGGTATTTTCTATAACTAATAACTTTGCTCTTTGAAGCTAAAGCTTTAAGTATTTTTTACAACAATACTCATAATATTCATAATGATAATAAAAAGCATAGTAAATGATTCGATTACATATAGAAGATACGATATACGAAGATAGTTTCGAGTTATTCAGATTTTTTTTAATATTTGCGATTTAATTCTATTTGGATTATTTTTCTTACATTTTGTTATGATAATAAATCTCATAATTAATGATAATGATAAATTACAATTGCTACCGTTGTAACAAACATCCCACATCCAAACGCGTTTTCTACACACGCTCCGCGCCCCACAATCACAGAGCACATGACCAAGTAGCAGTTCCAGCGCTTGTTTCTAAAAGATGAAATTTGAAACGATAGTGATTAAACATTGTGTAAATTAAATTAAATATTAAACTAGTACATACAAACATAACTAAAATATTAATTTTATAAAACAATATATTTATTTAACGTTATAAATAATTGTTTAAAAACTATTTTTGTTTAAACATCAATTTGGAATTCTTGCATTTGGAAATATATTAGCAATTTTGTAGCACGTAAACGACATTTATTGTGTAAAACTCAATTTTTCAGTGAGCTTTAGTAAATCACTGTATAATATTAGAAAACATTCTAGTACAAAACGTTTGAAAAAAATCGTTTTATATATATACACTATTTCAATCTGTACGGCTGTGCAATAAAACGAACCTGAGATAAAAACACTTGTAAAAAACTTATATACTACAACGTTGTTACGAGTACATCTAAATAAATTATTTAACATTCGTACCAGCGCTACGTACTGCTTAACTTTGACTTGGAGATTTAAGCGCTTTATTTGCAGCATATTAAGCGCTTCATCATAACGAGAAGGAAGGCTGCGTTTGTATGGCATAGTTATCCGCGCTAGCTGATGCGGCGCACGCTTGTATCTTTAACGTTTTGAAAGTTTATCTCTAACTTGCAACACTAATTTGAATTCTTCATTCAAATTTTAGGAATGTGATTGCTTTATTTTTCAATTCTTTGACAAACGTTTTGTGCCATAAATAGTGATGTTATAGTATGGATGTAGATTAAAAATGGGTGTTTTATTAAGGTTGTTTTTAGTGACGGTTGTACTGCCGTACGTTTTTGGTCAAGCGCAAGAGAGTTGTTTTGGTGCTGGGAGCGTGGCTGGGGCTGCAATAGGTGCTTTTATAGCGGCTTTACTTTTGGTCGCTGCTGCGTATTACTTCAGGAAATTATATTGGAAGTCGCGCAAAGGTAAGTAATGACACCAACATTATCTTAATTATGGAAGTTGGAATCGCCGTGCCGCAGGGTGTTTTCGCCTGCGGCGAAGTTAATGATAATTATGAGTCAGGGTCACTCATCTTGAACTTTAAAGTAAGTTTTTACTAATTTTTTTTATTTTTTATTTATTTATTTCATGTACACGTTAAACTTAAATTAAACACTTATCTAAAACTTTAGTACATAGGTATTTATTCAAATAATGTAGAAAAATTACGTACAGAGAACAACAATATTTAATTTTAATAAAAAGTACAATATTTCAGCATAAATGAATATGACATATACATGAATATTTTAGTTTAAATATAAACAATAATACCACTAAAGTAACCAGAATTCAATGCTACGATGTTGAAATTACATTTTTTCTACCTACTGTAGGTAGTAGTAGGTCGGAAATGTTGAGCTTCCCACAAAGATAATAATTAAGTTTTTATATTGTTATTACAAAAAATCAAATCTATTGAGGATAATTAGTGTATACTTTTACATTGTACGATATTGTCATTAAAGCTATTATTAAAACATTAAAAGGTAATAAATAGTGAATCGTCCTTATTTCACGCATTTTCTTACTATATAACTGTATCGTCTGACAATAAAACCGGTAAATATCGGTATTTTAAGTTCTTTTTAATTCCTTTTAGGTACAACAGTTAATTACGCGTTATTTATAAGACAGATACGTTACCTACAATACTCCGTGATGTAATGGTTTATTATATAATAATTTATGTAAATAGCCGGCAAATGATCTTACGGGAACCTTGATAGTAAATGGCTATGGTCCATGCACATTCGTGTCACTGAAGCCGTAACAGACACGTTGCCAGCGAGATAGAAAGATAGAAGCGGGTGATCCATTAATTGCTGGATCTTGGGTTCCAATCATTAAAGTAAAACATTTTTTACAAGCTTATTGCAGGAGGGAGGTAACTAGTCAAGCTGGTATATACACAAACACATGCACGAAAATTATTAAATTAGCGGACAATCTAACGTATTCCAAAAGGAAGATTCGTGCGCCATTGCTATACGTTGTCCAGTGAAGTGCACCGCTAGCAGGCGATTTTGATTTGCACTCAAAGAATAACTCCTTACTACTTGAAATTAATTTAGCAATTGTGCTATAATCTTATAATAATATGTTTTAGTTATGCCTATTGTAATAACACATAAATATAAAAACTAGGTATAAGTATGTTTGTACTATCTACGATAATTCTGAAATGTCACGGTATTTTTAAACAAACTTTGCTCTCTTGCTGCACAATTATTTTGTCGCGTGTATATTTTAATATCTATTATTATTGTATTTAGAAATCAACAATATCTAACGGTGACTGAGATTACTTGTGCGAACTATTTTGAGAAGATGTAAGTGACTCGGTCAACCTTTTGACTTTTGGTCTCGCGATCATGTACTGTATTTTGGAAAAAAATAACCTGAATTTGCAGTCGGCAATAAAATTGGAGATTTTATATATTACTTAACAATAACAAAAACCAATTGTTATCGTCATTAAATTGAATAAACAAATATACATCTATATAGAATAGTTGAACATAATGGAATAAAGGAATTTAAAATGTTAATACCATAATGTACGATATATTAAAACATGCTTAAACATAGAGTACTACATGGTTTCGACTCTTCAATTTCTAGAGACTATTCTTTGACAATCACACATCATGTAGCTCGTAATTAAAAAAACTAAAGTTCCAACAAAAACGTCAAGTTTAGTAAGAAACTAATCATAAAGAAGTATTGTTTTCCCGCATTTCACGCTTGTAATTAATAATTGTGACACAATGTTGAATACAAAAATCTTTTGTAAATTTTTTTCTGTGTTCTCTATGAGAAAAAAATATGTAACGACTTTTAAACGTTAAACTATAATATAATCCCTGACAAGAGACAAATGAATGAAGGTTTTGACTAAAATAATTATTATTTATGACAATCAATTAATTAAAGTAAACATTCAAATATAGTTTATTAATTTATAGTTGCATTCCGCAGTGTATCTCAAGATTACAAACAATAACTACGTAGGTTAACATATCCTATTAATGGTTCAATTAACTACAGAATTCAAATTCAAAATCATTTAATAATTTAGGTATTTTGTAAATACACTTATGCACGTCATTATTCACTTCAACTACTGCTAGTAGTAGTATGCAATACAAACTTTAATACTTGCTTAGTGCACATTTTATTGCCTTCGTAGCTAGTCTTAAGGCTTCACGATGCGATCTCATTAATTGGCCGTTTCAGCGGGCTCACATTTAAATAAGAAATGTCGAGTGTGCGATATTTTAATTGACGATTTCAACTATTAAAAATATTTAACAATATCAGTTGTCAAGGAATATCTAGTATACTCGGAACAACTACTATCGGAATAATCAATTCCTGCATAATAGATGAATGATTTAATTTTTAAATTATGATTTTCGTCTTACCGACACTTCTTTTATAATAAACGACTCGGAAACGAAATTTCTCTAGTATGTGTTATTGATAACTGCAGCCCCTTTGCGACATTAGTTTAATTCGTTCGATAGTTTAATGACTTACGATTGACATAATTCGTCTGTCTATGAATGCTTCTTAAATATTGTTATTAATTCACTGCATTATAGATTATAATATATCGCTGAACGTTAAAATAGCGCGAAAAAAGCAATAAATAATCTGTATTCTGCACTTGCGTGTCAAATTTTCTAGCATAAAGAACGAAAAGATGATTTATCATCGTATGATTCTGATCTTTACTTGACACGCAAATAAAAACGTCGATCGTTATTGCGTACACCACTGAATAGATTTCGAAGAGAGTATGAAGGAGTTGTTTTTATCAATTTTAATTTTAGTTCCAAAGCCACATCTATTTTACTTATCACTAACTTATAATCTCGATGTTGTAATGAGTTTTTATAATGAAGTATTCTGACAAAGGTTATACTCGTAAACAACTGGCTTGGGAGTATTGTTCAATATTAAACTATATATTTTTTCAGATAGCCTGAAGTACTATGATTTCAAATCTGCTCATAATTTTTGCTTTTAATATTCCGAACATTTTTAAATTCGACAATTGTTAAAGCCATGGAGAAGAAATAGGTACACTGAGATTTCTCCGTGCTGCTCTCAAAGGTGTATGATATCTCTCATCTCGTATCTTGTCCATTATGATCCTACAATGTCCTGGACAAGATACGAAAAATTGGAGTGCAAAGCAAATGGTGACCTATGACTAATATGACTAAAGACTTAATTAACCTCATCTTTAAAACATGTGGTACATAGAAAATTATAGGTCAATGATCTGGCTAGCATGTTGGCCCTAATTCTTCTAGGGAAAGAACCGAGCGTTACTTTAGAACATAGGTCGACATAATTTGCAGTCAGCATTTGCAGATCAGTTCACAATCTCCATATGAATAAAATATCATATATAAGCAAGAGATAAGATATATTCTTATAAGAGTGAAGATTATGGTCCCCAGTACTCAGACACCGTGTACCCTTGAACAAATCTCGGGTAAATGCGCTTTCACTTCATTGCGTCTATTGCGTCAGAACACCGTGACGCAAAGGCAAAATAGTCTCGTGTAGATCACGCGTGTATGAGACGGTAATTATTTCACTACGCATTGACTATTTCGATAGTAAATACATAAAACGTTTGTGAAGTGCTTGTTCAGAATTTACCATATCGCATGATCTACGTATGTACTTATGGTCAGACTATGGGCATATCTCCGTCAGACTCAAAAGCAGACGGATGAATTGAAAATTAACTTAATTTACCTCTATATGTGTCTGAAATTTATATTAAATCCCACTGGGACTGCTTCTCGCTAAGCTACGTGTCTGTGCTAATCCTTAAGTAACATTAGGCTTATGCGAATTTCGGATGGTATCCGCTAGTACAAAACTTTTGCAGCGTTTCCGAGTTAAAGACGGCACATAATATATCAGTCCTGTTTTTGTAGTTAGGTAGGAGTCCGTAAGCCGTGTCAGAGGTCTTTGGGCGTATTAAAATCGTGGGACACAAGGAAAAAAGCGGTTTAATGATCGTGTCGGAAGTTTTCGGAAGGTTTTAAGACTCTATTTCTTGAAAAAACTTTAGCTACTAATGTTCACTTAACGCATTTGAACCGCGTGGTGATTTTACCAAATTTCATTGGTATGGAGAGATTAGTTTTTTATAGCCTGAAGACCAGATGAAAACGCAGATGGACTGGTCATTGTCACCTATGAATAATTACCAGAAGAATCATCGTTGTAACGCCGGCTTTGGAAGAGAACTTTTAACGCTTCTTTTAAGAGTTTCATACAATAGCGCTCCGGAAATATCTCATAAGGAAGTTCGTTCCACAATGCGTGGTGAAAACTGGACCGCGGAGAATTGCCACGAATGCAGTTAATATGAGTGGAACTTTATTCTTCGGCGAATGGTGCGAAGATGGAAGGGTGACGTGGGCACCATGTGCATCAAACGATAGGAAAACAAAAAAGAAACGAAAAAACATAAAGAAAAAGTAAAATAAATACCTAAGTAGGTAATTAGTATAAATGAAAATAGAGGCAAATTAAGGTGACATATAGGGCGCTTTGACTTGAGTCTTGAAGGAATGTGTGGAAGAAGAACGACGAATACAGAGAAAGTAAGAAGAGAAGAAATTATAAGAAAATGTAAAATACATGCCGGCTATAAAATAATCTAAAAGGTTTTGTTCCAGTAATTAATAGTAATTTGTGCGAACGTCGTCAGACTCACAAAAACGACATTCACCATTGAATAATTAATGCGCAATTAACACGAAACGAGCATTTGTAAATACTCCATGCATTAAAGATGAACCATGGTTGTGAGTTCAGACAATTTCCTTCGCTCCAAGCAACTTTTTAAACTAACAGAAGTTATGGCAGATACTCCAACTCCATGCCTGAATGGCTCGATACCTGAATAGCAAAAATGAACTACCATCGTAGGGATTGCCGAAGCGACGAGGAGGATCACGCGGTGGTTTTACCCACGAAGATTCCATGACGATAAAAAGAACTCGGAGACTTAATCACGGTGAGCTGCCTTTTTACACATCTAAGACGATATAACTTTAGCCTTAGTTACTGAAGACGTAGATTTTGCATCGCATGTGTTCATTGATCTGACGTACGAGATTACAAGTAATTCTTGCATTATATGAAGGATAAGGCTTTGAAAATTAATCTAGAGCTCAATAGTAAGTATCCTACGAAGTTTTACCCGGAATTTTAGGGTACAGTTCGCTGACAAAGAATAGCCACACCGAAACACAGTTTCACACCGCGAAATTTTGGCGTCGTAACTCTGTGCGATCATTAAAGGTCATATGGTCTTGTATCTGTTTTCCTTTGCTGGCAGCCCTGTAATGTGTGTTGCATTTATTCAGCACGCCACCTTGCTACTCGACCTGGTTGAAAGTGTTCAATATTTCATGAGCCGGTTAAGTAAGGTGTTACGAACTGGTTGCTCTCGTCGTGACCCATCTGCGTTGTCCAGAATTTTCAACACGTTATGCTGGCTTACCCTGTGCCCTGTGTGTTGTATGTATTTGTGAATGTAAAGTAATCGTTTAATTAAGTTTTTACGCACTTCCAATAATATAGATTATTTAAAGTTTTACACTCGGTTAAGCACAGATAACAATGTAATAATTTCATAGCTAAGACTTTGTATTTTCATAATGTTTATCAATATTATGATCAGTAGAAGTAAGTTTTATTGATCGTGTCATAGGTGTTCAAAGCGCATTTTTAACTACAGTTTTTTGCTTATACTTTCTGTACACCTAGAATGAAAGACGCAATTTGCTAAGAGAAGTTGTTGGACAACTAGAGGAATGCGGGCGGACAGAAAACAAGGAAAATTAAAAATATGAAACAAGTTTATAGTTCTACATTGCAAGTGAAGATAGTCCATCCATCCATCCATCCATCAGCCTTTGGAGGTCCACTGCTGGACATAGGCCTCCCCTAACTTGCGCCACTCTGACCGGTCCTGAGCCCTCTGAATCCAGTGAAGATAGTACTTAAATGTTATTAATATAATTGTAGTAGCACGTGGTTTATTTTTTAACAAATACATAACAAACTCGTTACTCCTTTTGGTCTGGTTCTTATTTTAATTAACGTTAAAGATTTGCTTTAGTTTATTATATTATTAGGAGAATTTCCAACGAAAGGATTATATGTATGCATTACTTTTAATACTATGTATTTACTTACATAATTATGAAACTGAACGCAAGTTACAAAGGTGTCACAAAAGTAATACATAATTTTTTGTAAGCTAATATTTTTTTCTTAATAAAATTTAATAGATATTTACATTAAAAAGTAAATCTAGTAAGTTTACAACGAATCCAAAACTTTCTCATTGATAAAAGATGATTACTGAATAACGGTTTTCGTAATCAGTGATCTATCGTACGAGAATGACTGGAATTAGTTAAGATTGGATTGGATGAATGGATTTATTTACAAAAACAATACTTACCTAATTAATAAACCTACAAGTATTCGTTCGAAATTAATCGATGACAGGAGAAAACGTCAATAAGAATATTTATTGCAGCGTCAACACATCGATGTGTAGATAATTATTTATTTAGACAGTTTTCACTTGGCTGGTTCCGTGAATTCGTTCTGGTATTATGTAAAAATGATAGCGTGACTTAACTTAATACTTGAATAAGCATGCTGACATAAGCTTAGCGGATCTTACAGTAAGTGACACGTAAGTGAGTAATGTGTGATCACATATTTTAATTGTTCTGGTACAATCGAGATTTGCTAAATAGGTGGTACTTTTTATAGTTCATAATAAAGAAAATTTGTTTACGTTTATAAAATTTAGATAATCGCAACGGCAACCCTATAGCGCAGTCGATACTGACGTTGTCTTCAACCGCGGAATCCTGTGTTCGATTCAGGGTCAAATAAAAACTCGTTCTTGCAGTTGAGTTCGGTACTGAGTTGGGAGTCTGATCGTTTATTTTGTTTTTAATTTTTTTGAACTACATATTGTTTATTTAAACATAGTGAATACAATAAAATAATTACACAACGCGTAAAATTTAAAATTTACAGACCAAAATTTTCCGTTTCGCTAATTACAAACGACATATATACGCTTGCATATCACAGACCGGTTTAGGAAGAAACGTTCTCGATAAACAAAAATGGCTTTTAAATGGTGCGTAACTGGTCGATCACCATATAGGGCTAAGACCTATTCATGCGAGCTCGTTCTGGGTACAGTTACGAGCCGTTTATGCCTCACGATTTGGAAACGATATCGTCGGTTATTGATGAAATTAATGAAATTGATTTCAAATTAATGAAATGACGGATTCTATATGCTCATGCCCGTTTATCTACCAGTTCACACTATCCACATTAAGAATACCTATGTACTTACATTAAGTGACTATTATGCTGGAAAGTTACGACAGGTTTACATTTTTAGGATTCAATGTTACATAACTTAAAAAAAATGAATAATGAAAATAAAATTCTGATCTTTATTGGATCAATAAATTCATAGTTGAAAGAGCGGTAGGTAACATATATTGATATAATATTAAAATCTCAAAAATTAAAACAAAATTTGCACGTAAGTCATATTATTATCTCGGACCTTATTTATATTTATAATAAATTAAGCAATATTCTGAACTTGAATAAAATAAAATGTAAATTGATACTACAAGATTGGCTCAATAAATTAAATTATCTCCAAACAGAACAAATTCTTATCACATTGGTTTGACTTGCACACTAGCACTTAAAGGAAAAGTACATTGAACACACACAATCACTGACACGCACTTACATACATATCCACGTGAATGTAAACACTCATTGATACATATACTCCCATACGCATAGACACACACACACACACATTAGTACACCAATATACGCCCATAGCTAATTACACACACACACCAGTTATAATCACATGAATAAATACATTATTTTCTGTAATGGCCAAATTTGAAATGATAACAAATTGTTATTTTTTACATAATTTTAACAACTATGTCTTCAATTTCTTATAGTATAATATATTTTTATATTGTTTTATATTACTTTTTTGTCACAACATATAATAAT
>DWPT01008662.1:0-10076 GCA_018251895.1 Agathymus mariae mariae
AAAAATTGTACAAACAAGTGTTGTGGCTCCGTAGAATACCATCCGCATACACACAAACTCACAAATTTTGTATTCCCTCTTTTTAATTTCAATATAGATAATATAATAATCAGTAGTAATCGTGGATCCCGCTCATAACTGCCTAACTAACACTGCAATACAGATCTGTTAAACATTTCACGTTTGACTATAATACGGGTGATAGTGAGCCAGGGAGGTAAAGTACCTTTGCTTAAGTGCCATCTAGATTAAACTAAGTTATACAGAAACCGGTGACCTTCAAGAGCACGGATCTAACTCAACAGCAGCTCGACGAGCAGGGAACTTAGCTTGGAATCAAAGATGAATAGAGCATCTTATTCGCCACATTGTTTTGATATAAATTTCAGGATTTTTTAAAGTCGGATCTATTTGTCTTATGCAACAACGTCTTAGAAGACAATATTACCTATTAAGGCAAGCAACTTTTTATTTAATCGGGTAACAAATGCTCTAATGTAATTAAAAAGACAGTCGCAGGTGATGATCATTCGTTAATTTTCATATTCAGTTGCATCTAAAGTTACCTACAAGCTGCGGGTATTTTTATGCGTCAACTAATTTAGTTATTAAGTTAAGTTACTTGTGAATATGCACCACAAAAATCTATTTTAAACTTCTAGGACATGGATATAAATATATTTGTCATACGTTAGTTTGTGCTAGTCAGTTACAGACAAAATCAAAATAATTTAAAATCTACGGAGCTTAAAATAGTTTTGACATTGATAAGACAGTAAACTTTCTAGATTTTCACGTAAATAGATTATATATTTATAGGTCTTACCACAGTTCGATTAGCAGCGCAAAGATCGTCAGGCTCATCGCCGGCTACCTTGTAGGGTGGGACGAGGAAGTGTGGCAACGCGAACAGAAGCGATCCAGTTCCCATGAGCAGCACGCCCCAGCCCAGCCAGCGCGGCTTGGACGACCCGAGGCGCCCACCCAAGTAGGTCACGGGTGCTAAGCAGACGAAGGACGCCATGTCGTAGCTGAGGAAATGAGGGACTTCATTATTTAAGCTGCGTACCACAACACTGATTGTACACAAGTGAATCTACGTGTGTTTTATTTATTTACAAATGAATCTTTCGGTTTTTCGCTAATTTGACATAAGATAATGTACTTTTACGGTCTACTTCACTAGTGAGCCACTTCAAAGTAATTTGCCCTAAAGGAGAAATATTTTTAAAGTTCAAATGTATTTGTTTCTATCCTTATATTCTATATTACAGCGTAGGCCGTTATAAAAACAATAATGTCGGCAGTGTTATTACAATTTTCGAATATTTTAGGTATTATTAAAATACAATGATCATAATTCAATGGTTCAATAATCATAAATGAGATACCGATAACAGGATCTTCATAACCTTGGAAACTTTCATATAAAATTACTGAGCGTCCAATTAGCTGATATTTAAAGATATGCTAAAGGCCAATCAAGCTGCTCTCATCCGCACCGTGATGCGATGTACACCTAGTCAAATTTATATGACATGTAATAAATTGTAGATTGATCATATAAGTAGAACATGATATTGTACTGATAAATTGTGGATCCATCTTCACACTTGTCCCTTCTGTCTTGTGAAACTCTACACTAAGCAGGATAACTGATGATTTCTATCGAAGAAATAGCACCATCTACATTAAACCCAGGACTCGGATTTCAACATCACATATTTTGTTTCGGAGATTGACCTCAAGTGTACTACGTGTATGTGTTTATTTTTCTTTAGTTAAACAGTTTTGAAACACTCACCCTCCAGCGATAACCCCCGTCTGCATCGAGCGCAAGCCGAACCTCTTCTCTATTGTTGTGATCACCACGTTCACGAACCCATTCACCACCATACCTGGCGAATAATTTAAATTTTAAGTTCACATTCATATATATGTATACTTGCTTCATAGTCTACGTGATGTGAGATATCTCCAAGATGTTTTTCTTCACCGGAATAATTTAATAGTTTAATGCTATTTCATAATATTGTGCCCTTACCAATCATTCATGAGCGTATAATATTACAATTTTTGACGCCTCTTGCAAAACCATTCGTCCACAATCATAGTAAACAATAGCACGAAAGTATTCGTCAATGGCATTATTTCATATTCTTTAGGGAATGATCGGTAATTGGGTTCTAATGAAACTATTTCAAGCAATACGTTATGACACAACTATACATATTCATATGCAGACTGTACCAAATGGAGCAGTCAAACAGTAATCCCGGACGGCGGCCGAGCGGTCAGTGCGCTAAGCCCCCAGGGGGCTAAGTGTTGATAATGAAAGCCTTATTGTCACCATCCAATTATACGTATATATTATTATATTAAGGCGCAGGAAGATAATAAACAAGATCGAATTCGAAAATGTGTACTATTAAGTTCAAAACACAGATTAAGGAACAATTTAAAGGTATTTGCAAAGAAGTAAAGTAAAGAAGCGTAAAAGTAATGAATATCATTTTGCACTTGGCTGGCAATTAATAGTAACTGTTAAAACTAATATAAAAGTGTTAGAAAAGTTGTAATCTCCCAGCGATCAAAACTAAATGTAAGCAAGCTGATTTGGTATAAGTTGAACCTCTATCCAACACATTACCGTACAAATTAACGACGTAGTGTGTCCATGATAACAAAGATTTACGGAACACAGACAACGAGTGCAGCGTACATGGAGTAGGACGAGTATTGCAAGTAATAGTCATAATGATGTTCCCTAATAATAAGATGGCGTAATAACGACAATATTGCTACTAAACAAACGGTTGTAGCAACCGTTACATTCGTTAGTACGCCACCAAGGCACACGCTAACTCCCTCCTCACATGTAAATTATGAAGACCTTATTATGTGTTCGGGTAGTTTAATGAAAATTTCGTAATATCGTAAAGACGGCTAGTTTTTCTTTGAAAATGTAGGATTCCTGTACAAAGTTTGAAAATTCTTAGTAATTTTTAGTAGTAAACAATCTTAGAGTTAAGTGCGTTAATTTAATTAAAATTACAGTTTTTATGAAGATGGTTGCCAAAACTAATATCACACGGTAACCCTTAGGAAAGGCGTCAACAAAGAGTGTTATCGTATGATGGAAGGGTAAGAGTTAGAGACTTCGTGACGATACATGTATGAATCAAGAGGAATACAACTAAGACTTCTTCTGTAACGAAAATCTATTTTGTTAAAAATTCATAACATTTTGTGCCATGCATGTAATTTAATATTTATAATTTCAAAACAGTTTGATTTGTTGTTCATTTAAAAAAATGTATATATGTCTTTGAAAGAACTGTTAAAATTCAATAAAAGATATTTAAAATTGCAAAATATGTAACGTCCAGCATGGAAAGGATGAAATATTAGAATGTGACTACTTGTGACATAGACACATCACAAACTCATGTCACATAACTGACGACACCCAACAACACGCGGCAATGACATTCTGGGCAGTAAAGTTAAAAGTATTTTGTGTACGAATTTACTCATAAAGAAACATGAAAAACTGTTTAGAGTGTCAAACATGTTATCAAGCCGACGTAGGCTTCAGGATACGGGAAAAAAGATAAAAAACCCTTTTAAAGTTGAACGAGTGTCGCAAAAGTTGCCCCTTGAACTGTCGTAGTTATTGTGTTTGTCCATTTAGCTTTGTCGCGTTCTCATCAAAAGTCCGACACGGCGTACTGCTCGTGCGGAAGGCGATTGTTGGTCATAGCGTGAGTTTCCTAATGGTGTTTTCATTGAAGTTTTAACGATGAAACTTTTTGAATAATTGTCCTGTTGAATTCTAACTTTCCTGTTTGCACTGATGATGCGATTGATGACGATGATTGTGATGCGTGCCAATGAAAGAATAAACCACTCAAGCCCGAAATATACGCGTGGGACGTGGTTTCAAACTATAAATGTATTAAGGAATACTTTCTGTTTCCTGTGGGAATTGAAAGACGGGATCTTTATATAGGTTTTGTACTTACATTACGTATTCGTTTAGCTTAGAAGACACCGGTGTCAAGGTTCAATAAATTTTTACAATAAGGTTCCAAAGTCGACACGTAAGTTTTGAACTTTTTAGCGACGCTTTAAAGCATAGCTTTAAGTTAAGGATATTATAGTACCTGAAGATGAATATATTAATGATAAAACGCCTGGAAATAACATTGTCGGAACCAGTTCCACGCACTTTAAAACTTACTTACTTTGTAGTTCTTTCGCCGTTGTTTTATCGTGAATGTCAAACTCCTTTGTGAAACGAGAGTAGAAGCAACAAACGACTTGCATAAGTGTATTTACAAATATCTAAATGATTTTGTATGTCCTCCTCATTACCGAACGTTATGTTCGTCATTGATCTAGTTACCTATCTGTAAAAGTGCACGACAAACTGGGAGACAAACACGCGATTCTACAAAGGTTTTACAACAGACGTACCTACATTTGTCTAAAAGAAATAATAGATTACTGTTAAGCCCATCAACAATCTTGTAGGCTTATCCGATAAGCGATTCATTGCAATAATCTAACAATTTGTCACACCGTACGGATATTTAAATTTGTTTTCCAAACATAGGTGCTCAAAGGTAGGTTCAAAGATATTTGCCGCGACGTTAATAATTCACTCCAGTACGGACCGACCGACGGACGGGCTGTCAACTGAAATAGACGGACACTCGCCGTATTCATTAAACGTGTCCGATGTTTACGTTGTCACTTACTGGTAGATCGTTACGATTGCACTATCTGGACAGCAGACCGTACAAATAGCCGATTCGTTGAGAGCTATCTAAAATAAATCTCAATTCTAAAACACTGTATTTGCAAATCGGTATTATTCGCTAATCGAGTGATACGATATATAAGTCAATCTCCCGAACCGAAGATCCGGGTTCATATCTTGCATCATGACTACCGTACATAAACTTCCCATTACTGGGATTTCCGGCTCTGCAGTTTTCCTCGCGATATTTTCTTTTTTTTTAACATTTTAAAAATATCAATGTGTACAAATTAAAGTTTAAACGTTACTTAATTTAACATAATATGTGTGTGTGTGTGTGTGTCACCAACATGTGTGTTTCTTCCGTTAAAATACAAAATCTGTTGACAGAACATTGACCTTGTCACTCACGTCTCCATATGATCGATTGGGGTCGCTCGTTCACCTTTGTTATTTTATTACTTATACAAACAAGTCGTAAATGTCACAGTAGGTATAATTTAGGGTTCAGAACTAAAACTACACGAAATTGATTCAGATCGACGAGTGGCGATACGGTACACCGGTCAACGTGCTGTGCCACTGTGCGGTCGTTTGCCAACGTTCAAGGATAAAATTATTATAATGATACCTTGAAAAATTGGATTTCATGTAATGTTTTTAAATATTGTCGTTTTTAACTATAATGAAAAGAAAATTACCAAACGAATACTTACATTCATATATAATTCGACTTTTTTTTTACGAAAATAGCAAAGAAAATTACTTTGTCCTCATTGTGATGTGAATTGCGTGTTTCTCTCAAGACTATTACTTACACGCTTACGCTTTGTAACTAAGATATTTTCAGTGAGTTTAATGCGTCAAGTTCAAAATCGTTGGCCCTAAGCTTCTCAAAGCTCTCACTTTTAGAAGCAAAGGCTTACACTCAAATTATTTAATACGTAAAACTCAAAATATAATACTGATTACGAAAATTATACTACTTAACGAAAAATAAACATTCAAATAAACGTACAGGTAATTGCGGTAACGCTAGTTGTTCGACATAAAACTGTTGTATTATGAAATACAATCGGAATTCGATTATCGGATGACATGTTGCAAGGAACATTACACTGGCGAGGATTAATTCATTAGATGCAATACCGAATCACCGACATGAAACAAAACCACATTGTAAGAGGATTAGTGAAAAATTCGTATCAAATTACGTGATTGGATTTATATCAGTTACAGAAATTTAATTCAACTTCTACAAGTACTGTACGTATATGCAAACAACATACGTATTATTGTTAGCGCATGGTTCAACTCTTATTAATTAAAGTCAATCATAGACTAACACTATACTATTCTAGTACTGTAAAAATCGCGCCAAACTCCTATCTACAACTAAAGAAATACTTCTTTGTAGAATAAAGTGATGGATATGTTCAGACTAAAGCAGGCACGAAATTAAAAAATAATTAGTATTTATTTTTTCTCGTGGTGACTCATCCATTTCCGACCACGTCCAAAATTGTATTCATTTATCAGCTTGCATTAGACCAGAGGGTGGAGACTTACTTTCGCCGTGAGCGCTTTAAGTTACATTTGTGCCGTTCCAGTTACATAACAATATTTCCTAACTTGCTTCTCACGATAATCAGGCACCTGTGACAGACTTCAGGTCGGTTCTGGATCACTATCACTTTATAACCTTCATTTTAACTAAAAAACTAGTCATCTAATGGGTTCACTAGGTGCTTTGGTGAGCTGCACCGCATCGATGACCCCAAGTGTTGGTGAAGTGTATGGACGGTGACCATAAAGTATGGCGTATGTTCCGTCGCGCCCTTCATCATACAAACAGACGTTATAAACACGAAGAATGTCATTATGCTGCAATATGATAATTTGCATCAATTATAAAACAAGAACTAATAAAAAAACGTGTATTTATGTTTTTGAATAGAAATACACTATTGGATAATACTTCAATTTTGTTTTTGACAATTTTTTGCGCCATTATCGATTTTCGACGCATGAGTCCCTACTTCGAAGTATTCGTAAATAGTGATTTTAAAAAAGAACGTGTTATTGTACGAGATAGCATCAGATCAGAAATTCGTACCGATCGCTATGGTCATCTTTTTGTCGAACGTGATCCTATCAACTGCGGCCGGCGCTGGAACCATGTTCAAATAATATTTCAATTTTACGACACCTCACACATACACCAATATCCATACCACGATTATGTTGCACCCGTTAAAATTAATAACATGAAGAGTGCAATGAAAGTTATTTTTCTTTCCCGGGGGGCTAATTAACTAAACAGGAACTGCTAATGTTCCGGAGTGTCCCAACTTAACACAGTATATGCAGTCACCGTACATTACGTGCGATACATTAATAGACATAGATCAACTACAGAAATCGTTCATACTCAGTTTTGTTAGTAGACACTGTAAGTGTCCACTTTAAACTGGAGATAGTCATGTTCAAAACCAACCTAGCCTTCGATGTTTAGCCTGAACGTTTGATGTAAATCTGTACCACATTAAAGTTGTATGTCAGCTACTAGCGATACGTGACTGCTCTTGTTCGTCGCTGCCGCCCGGTGTTCTTCTTATTTCATTTTAAATTACTATTGTACACCATACATCACGGCGGAATGGGCTAAACAAATGTCCCCTCCGCGGGTGGAGATGTGAAAATGCCTCAATATGATGCCCGGTCACGTCTCAACACCGAAATATTGCCCCGCACGGAGGCATCTTACACGCTTATTCAATTTTATTAGTAGTGTGATAAATTAATAAATAACGTTCGCAGTCAATTTGTTGTCCTCTGAAAACGTCTTGTCTTGATATTCCGATGAATAAGACCATCCGGCTCGATCACTAAACCCTGGATTTTATTCATGGCTAGATTAGTTCGAAACAGGTAATGGAAGCAGGCGCAAATATAATTAATAAATCTACGAAGTTTTATTGTCTGTCTAACCTTCCCATAGGGATGTTATGGACCTAACTAACCGTAACCGAAACGATCAGATATCTGAAATAAAAATATATCCGAAACCGTAACTGAATCCGAGAAAAGTATCGAATAATTTGATGATTTATTTAAATCGTTATTAAAATCCTACACATTATATATTTCTTTCCGATTCCTGAATCATCAGAATTATCAGAAATAATTAGATAACCCAAAATGATTTCATATCCGTAACCGTAACCGAAATTGGTAAAATATTATGCATTTACGTGTATTCATATTCAGATCCGAAATTTCATATCCATAACATCTCTACCTTGCAATTCCATCACCTATATACTTAGATAGTATTAACGATATAAAGCAACCAAATTGTAAACTAAATACTGAGCCAAAGTTCACCAGAACATTTCAGTATAGGTACGTCATAATTTAGAAATATCTTCTAAAGACAAATAATTTTACTATGCCGTATATTAAATTTGTTAAATAGAATGATGAATTGATCGGACTGTCGTAAATTGAATGGATTGATTGAAAGTAACAAAGGTTACAAATAAAAATCTTTGATCCCTATAGAAGATCATTACTATTTTGTTATGCAAAAGACAATAGACAAGACACGCAAATACATTATTATCGCGTTGCCGGCCAAGGAGGAAGCGGAAACCTCTCTGCTGCTAACTCTCCGGAACTCGTTTAGTAGTACCATCAACCGTTCAAACCGTTATAAATATATTGTTTCATGTAAACTGCAGTAGTTTACAAAACTGTTGTGCACGAATCGCATTTTTCATCAACGTAAGAGTAACGAAACAAAGTCGCGGATAGAATCCGTTATTGCGTTCACAACAGGCGTAAAATAATGACTGACATGTACGTTTTATGGTTTTATGATCGTCGTAACAACTATAATATCCCCCGACTGTAAATAAGCAAGCTGTGGCTGTTTACAAGTGTAATTAACTTAACCTCTACCTACCTACGTACCACATCTCAACTAATTTCACAGTGTATTAGTTGTATGTTACTTGAAGCAACTTTATGTTGTGGTTTGTAAAAAGATAAGTTTGTCGACAATATTCTGAAATGAAGCATTCTACTATAAGTACAGATACTGTAATATTTGTAGACGTAATGAGAAAACAAAATCATCTAAAATTAGAAATCATCGTGTCCATAAATAATATGTAATGGTTGTCTTCTGCAACACAACAAAAGCGAATAATATTTATGGCTCTGTCTTTAAAACGGAATACATAAAACCAACCATTTAACAAAATATATTTCGCTAAATATATCCTTGGAATTAACCGGCCTTAATTAATCTCAAAATATGTTACAAAACATTTTCCTGGCCATTTTAATATCATGAAATTTGCTAAAGCACGCAAATATTAATATAAATACTGCCATTAGGGACAACGGCATGATAAATTAGCTATCTCGAACAGCGGAACCGGCGTATCATGGTGATAAACAAATCTGTGAAACCGTTCCCGAGAAACTCTACCTTTTGTCCGGATGGCAAGTTATTATGGAAGAACTACAAGGTGTTGTTTGTTGTGATAAATTATATCTGCTTGCCCGAGACAATATTCAAGACGTGGTAGGTGACCATTTGTATGTTACGTAAGCGCATTGATAAAATATCAATATGAATTAATGATCTTTAATTTAATTTCATCAGATAACTAGCAGGCCGGTAGACATTTCCTGCAATATGCAGGTATGGGTTGATAGATGATTGGTTATAAGCTATAAAAAGCTCTCTGTTGGGTTCGAGACAAAATAAACATGTGAGTATGACTTTCACCGAAGCTCCACGACCATTAACGGATAGATGTTAGATTATATCAACAAGTAGTATTTACAGATCATACGCACGGAGGACGACCGAATACCCATACCAGGATTTTGAGATACTTACTCGGAATTTCAAAATGTCGCATTTTTGAAGGAAATTTTCTTTGGGGACATTATGTAGACGTTTTCCTGATCAGTGAATAAAACTGGGCGGTCACGCTCGGGTCAGTGATGTTGTCGATGACGATGTTCTCAGTCGAATGTTCCATTTGTTTCATAATATGACATATTTTTTTTTTAATACTTAATTCAATATTTGTACTGCAGAAGAGAACAATTAGAGTTTTATACTAGATTAAAGTCCCGGGAGTCTTTACGAGAAAAAATTATAGAAGTAAGAGTATTTACCGTAACCTGTCAATATATTTGTTTTAATTTAGTATTTTTTGAAGTTATACTTCTTTTGGCGCGATTGGGAAAAATGATGAGAGTGAATTTTTTACGATGCGCGCGCACACCG
>DWPT01008663.1:0-10076 GCA_018251895.1 Agathymus mariae mariae
TGATAATATAATCTTTACGCAAAGCCCTACCACCAAGCAGGCTGGCTTCTGTCGCCTCTTACGACACCCTGTACTGCTAGCGTGGGATTGGGGGGAGTATTCTAGGCCGCCCCAATGCGGCCAATACATTAGTGAGAACCGTGATGAAATGCGATAAGCTAATTCTGAAATTAGAGCGACAAACGCAGAAACAGGCAAAAATGTTAACAATTATTGTTTTAGGTTCCATTGCGGTAATATAGGCCCCTAATAGTAGTTTTTCTCATATATCTTTAATGTACAGAAAACGATCGGTTTGAATTTCATTATGTGTATAAATTATTCCCCCGCTTATTACACGTGTAACACAGGTTTAAAAAATTAATTAGTAAAATTAAAGGTTATATTCATCCGAGATCGGTCACAGGCAATTTCTTAAATATTTTAGAGTGGATTCCTGTTCTACAGAATCGTAATCTCTACTGATTGTTGAATAGACTACCGCCTCGCATTGGAACTCTTGGTCTTTAATAAGAAATTAGAATATGACTTATAATCGAAGTTGGTTTCCCGCTTAGGCTTGTTATCTTCATGACAATATTCCAGCTACAACTGATGTGGACATCCCACACGGTGGCGTGGTGGACATGGCATTCAATACGTACAATTCAGATCAATTTTTGCTGATGACCAAGAGCGACATATGGATCGGAATATCACGAGTTAGTGTATTTTTACATAGTTGTTAATCGCTTTATAGGGAAATTATAATTTTAAAGACAATAAAATGGTTGCTAATGGATAATGGAAGATAAATAAAGATGCACTGTGACAAGTGTTTAATACTTAAGTCTATTTAACTATTGAACAGCTGTACACGGGTCTTCTACACTTTGTCCCTACAAACTTGCAATCCATTTTGAGATTGGATACATATTATAAATATATTATTATTACATTGTAGAGCAGTTTCAATTTTCAATAATCAATTAATTTTCTAGAAAATCTTTGTAATGGAAAGAGGACTTCTTAAAGAGACAGATGATTATGAATTGAAAATTCGTATGCCTCCAAAGAAAGTTAATCCTGATATTGGTAAGCTGACTTGCTTCACATTTGTGGAAGAAACTTGTCAGATCCTCGTCGCGACCGACCGAGGTGCTGTACTGGTTTATGGATATACGATAGACTATCCAAAAGGAGACGTTGATGCATCAAACTATGAAAACCTACGGTTTATCAAGGTTTTGAAAGTTGCAAAAAACAGAATTAACGCAATCAAGAGCATAGATGGGTGAGCAAATAAAATGATATAATAAAATAATGGCAAATAATAATGGCAAAGTAGCCAGTCTTCTCAAAGGCTGGGTTAGTTCTTCTGTGAATTGGATATCGATATTGGAATTAAATACATATTTTAAGATCGAATGCTGTTGGTAAATTCTGAGATTGATATTTTATAAATTCTGAGATTGATATTTTTCAGGGTAGTGGTGACTGGCAATAGCGTAGGTGATATTAACTTCTATGATGGTCAGATGAAACTACTTTACTGGGTGCATGGCTTCCACGTGGACAATGTCAGTGGCCTAAGCTTCAATATTTCGCCAAGGAGTTATAAAATTCTCGATCCAAAGTGTATGATAATATTTTTCGCTTATATAAACAACTGTTAGACACAGTATACGGTTTCTCGACATCTTGCCTATTTTATTTTTGTGCATGAAAGCGAAGTACGGGGAAGTACGGATATTTGGTTGTTCCTACATTCCACTTGTGTCCTATGAAGTTTACTTTCCTTGGTGATTGGTCCCTTGCCTTGTTTACGTCGGCATATGTCTAGCTGCAAACTTAGCTGTTTCACAAATTTAGAAGCACTTACAAATTAGAACTTACAAATTACAGCAATTCATTTATTCACAATACCATAGTATTAGCTTAAGTAAAAATATATGCTTTACAGAGCACTACTATGATAAGATACTTACAACGTGTAGTTAAATAATAGAATTCGATGGTAAAGGACAATTTTTCAGGCAAGAAAATGTGCGTGTGTTGGGATAAAATGATTTTCGAAATCGACCCACAAAACGGTGATATTCGTCAGAAGCTGATGAAAACAAAAGTAGCCACCGATGCTACAGTTGGTGGAAAAACCTTTTTAGTCAGGGACTTCATAGTGTGTAAGTTTAATTTGGAGATGATTAAAATAATTATTATTTTCATTGCGTTAAAAAATCTTTATTTTATTCCAGGTACGGGCAATGAAGGCGTTGGATTTGTCGATTTTGTTACGGAAACATACACGACCATATTGGACAGCAGGATTTCTTATGCTATTTCAATAACAGTTCACCCGGATAAGTAATTACAATATGCGAAATACTTATTTTTATCTATATATAATAAAAAATAACTGATCGCTTTCTGTACATGAAACATATACAAGAAAAACTATTATTAAGGGGCTTTATTAACGCAATAGAACCCAAAACACTAGTTGTTAGAATTGTTGTTTGTGCGTTTGTGCGCACTTATCTCAGAAACAGCTTAACCGATTTCGTTATGGTTTTCACTGATGTAATTCAATAAGCATTACTTAATATTTAAACTTCGTTTCATTGCAATTCGTCTATAAATAAAAAAGTTATAAATTAAAATATTTCTGATTCACAGAATGAGAAAATCCCAGTCCTATAACAATGCAGGTGCTATTTTTAAACGTAAGGCGTAATTTTTCTGAAGCGGAGCGAGGGCAGTTTACAAGTAGTTTTTTGTATGGTTTCAGGCCGTACTTTTGCGTTGGATTCGAAAACGGGATCGTAGAGATGCATAATTACGTCCAGCATAAACTGTTTAAACGAATAGATCTAAGGGATCATTTTAAAATAATCATACCGCCCAAAGACGACTCGATAAAATGCAATACAGAGATCACCAAGCCACAATTGTCCGCTAAGTGTCTCAAGTATTCACCGTCAGGTTTGCTCTCCACCTTGCTAAAATGGTACTCCCGATGTAACTTATTTGTTAGACTGTACTTCCATAGACTTACATTCGTATACTTTTATTTTATATCAATAAATTAATTCAGTTCCACTATTTAACTTTATCTTTTAAATTACCATGTTTTTATTACATAAATTTATTTCTCTTTTTACACATGTATAAGTTCTCAATGCTTATTTTAATTTGGTAAATAACTTGTAACTCTTGTTGCGGTGGGCCTGATTTCCCTTGGCACGGGTTTTTAACCTACTATGGGAACCAGCTTCCACAAGTACTGTAGTTCTACACAGTGTTTGATGTTACTTTATTGTGCCACTCTTTTGTATTTGTGGTGGAAAATAAACGATTATTATTATTATTACTTTAGATGTAACCCTTTGTTTGAACTTTGTCTTGTCTTTCTCTGTCTTATTAGTTTACTTTGTATTGTGTTCGGCCCGAAGGTTGTCTCTATATTGTAATATAGAGGAGCCCTTTACCTTTGAATATCTTATTTAATACTTATATCTTATTTAAATATAAAATATAGAATATCTCATTTGAGACGTACCTAGCTACAAAAGTGCCTTTATATCACGCTAGTTTAATTTGCTGATATATATAACTCAGTAAAAAAACCCACGGTATAGCAAAGTTGTTGTGGATTGATTTTTAAATATTTTATTATATTTTGCAGGACTACATTTTGCTTGTGGTCTAAACACGGGAGAGATCCTCTTCTTAGATCCTATCACTATAGACATCCTCACTGAGAAACCTTTTAAGGACACTAACCATGCGATCCAAGAGATAAATTATAGTAGTGATTCTTTGACTATGGTTTTCGCGGTAAATAAAAATAGTTGTCAGTTTGTGTTTGATCTTCATATTCATTTTTCATTAAATACCCTAAATACATGTAACATTGTTCTAGTATTTTAGAACAGTTAAAGCTGATGTCTAATTACGTAATGAATGAAATTATTTAGTGAGTAATTGGCGCTTAAATTTTAAGGGCCATCGTTATTGCTGTTACATTTCAGGATGTCGGCAGGACGGTGGGCGTTTATAAATATGACTGTGAACGTTTCGTCTGGCAATTTGTGGGCAAGCATCGGGCTCACTACAAGGATATATCCACTGTATTCTTCTTACCGGACAAAAATAAAGATGGAGAATATAAATTAATTTCACTCGGACAAGACCGGATTATGGTGGAGTATGATATTGGAAAAAGCACTGAAGAATACCTCGAGATTTTCAGTTTGGACAGAGTTGATCAAACGGCTGTTCCGCTAACGGCAATATCTTGGCCTACACCGAAGGAAATAAATCCAGAGGACCTTCGTACTGATTTACCTTTGATACTTGTTGCCAACAATGAGGTAATTTTGTTACCTTTATCTTTTCAGTTAAGAGACACGCTTCATTCTGCTTATTAATTCACCGAGAAATTTACAAATCATCATTTCACTACCATAAAACTAGTAAGTCTGAATTTGTGACTGCCTTCAAACAGAATTTTGTTTTTAAGTTATGTGAATTCGTTTCACAAACACAGCGATGTCGGTAAATCCTTCAGTTTGACTTCCAGTGTGTTTTGTCTCCATGTGATTGATTACTAAAGCTGGTAGATTATATATTTATTTATAAA
This sequence comes from Agathymus mariae mariae, assembly GCA_018251895.1. Lineage (NCBI taxonomy): Eukaryota > Metazoa > Arthropoda > Insecta > Lepidoptera > Hesperiidae > Agathymus > Agathymus mariae. The sequence continues at coordinate 4,622 of DWPT01008663.1, forward strand.
TAAATAAACATAATAAATGTTTACACGCTCACACCCCAGTGCTAGGATTCCCTATATTTTGGGTGGCATGACCATACACAAATATAGCATGACAAACACCCTTGAACCGAGAACAAACATTTATCTGTCACATAAATGTCTGCCCCGGCCGGGAATCGAACCCGGGACCACACGTTCGGCAGGCAGGGTCACTACCAACTGGGCTATGAGGTCGTTCAATCTAACTTAGAAATATATCGATAACCAATAATAGAAGTAAAATCAAAATATCCGTAGAACGTAACTAACACTGTTCACGGACTCTCATAACTTCATGTTCTTCGTAGCACAAATACAAAATACTGAACTACTCCACAACAATGACACTGTCGACCGTGCTGGGACCTCGTTATGAACACCCCGTAAAGAGAATACAGTTAATGACCGTGGAGCAGGAAGACCAAGAATTACGCTATTTATTGTTTTCGACCAAAAACGTGATAGGTATTCAGAAGATGCCTCTCGATGGGAACCCTTGGAAACATGTGGGAATGCTGGGACACCCTGTAGAAGTGCGTATTTTACACAGGTTTTTTTTTAACATTATGAATTATGTTCAAATATGTTATGTCCATATATTTCGTTTCATTGTGGGAACTTAATAACTGGGGGTAACCAAACACTTATATTATAGTTGTTAATCATTTGTACTTAATACTTAATTTGTTATTAATAAAGGATTTATAAACATATTATAATTTAGGTGATAGACATGGGTTTTCACGAAGACAATGGAGTGTTATTTACTATTGGAGCAAAAGACAATTGCGTCACACAGTGGGCAGCCAATTACAGGTTAAACGCCAATACTTTTATCATTTTAACTGTGAACTATTTTTTTAGGGATCACCCTAATCGGTTTAAAAAAACCGCAGATCTAATCGTAATTTGTTGTCGATTAATTAATCTCCTGTAAATAATTCCTTTTATGAAATTATATATACATACAGAGTAATGAACCAACATGCTACATGGCAATAAGAGTACCTAATGGTTTTGATATTCGTGTCGCCCCTTATAAAATTGTATCTGTATGTCTTTTATGTGTGTAAAGATATAGTTGGTAGTATCAGTCGTTATTTTGTGGTAATTCATTTTTATTAAATTAGTATTAATGTTCTTTGCAACAATTCGCAAGCACAATGTATGATGGTATATACTTCTATACATAAATAGAACCTCCCTCCCTCCCATAAAAGAAAACATGCATTTATGATACATAAAAGTATAAACCATGCATACAGTCACCAACAACTGTTTCGCTCCGAAACGAAGCATCATCAGGGTGACTAGACTACGAGTATTAGCCGCAAAGGAAAGAAAAAACGTCTTTTAAAGAATTAACATGTTTGTTTCTGAAACTATATACTACATTGTAGAGCTGTAGAAACTACAAACAAGCTAGGCGGAGGAGATCTGGACCCATATTACTGTCTTATCGAAGAAGGGCGGCCGGGCTGGCTGTTCCACGAGATCCGAGACCTGTTCTACTACATCCAGATCCTTTGTCAGGGCACCTTCTCCCCGGCTATGCGTCGCGTTAAGGACTACATACCCATTGATTCACTGCCAGACTTAATGAGAGCCCTCGGCTACTTTCCTACGGAGTATGAGGTACTTGTTAGATCCAGTAATTATATCAAACTGTTAAATAACAATATTGGCAAATATTCATTATTTTAAAAGTATGTATACGAATTGATAAACTAAAATCTGTTATTCTAAGTATTTTGTATTATTTGGAAATAATTAATAGATTAACTTATTTTGTTAGTATCAATCTTATTTTAATTACGTAAACGCCGTTTTTGATTATCGCACATCAATTTTGGAATGAACTCATTGTAATGAAAATCTGTTACAGGTGGAAAATTTAATCACAGAAGCGAAATTCAAGGTGTTCCAACGAACACCTTCAACTGAAATAGATTTCGAAGATTTTGTTAAGCTATACATTAACCACAGGCCGGCTTTCGGTGATAGTTTTAAAAACCTCAGGGATTCCTTCAAGTTGTTCTGCACCGTCGAGGAGGACTCAGAATGCGTCATCTATCGCGATGATTTTGTTCATACGCTGACTACTAATGGTGGTTTAATCATTATCTATCTAACTTTAAAAATCCTCATATCTCATCTGCAACATTTTGTAACTAAATAAATTCATGTATATTGGTGGTGGAAGAGATCTCTCCTTATATGGATGTGTGCTGTGTTCCACCGTAGTTTTAGAAAGGAACCCCAGTTACACCGTTTTGTTGTCCATAGAGGACTCGAGGAGGATTAACTCCAGTGTTGTGGTCGTGCATTACGCAGCTAACTAATGTGCAGTGTCAAACTTATCTACTTTGTTTTAGGTGAACAATATTCCCAGGAACAGGTTTGGTATCTGCTCTCCATTTTGTATGGACATAGTTTCGAGGAAAGAGCGACCATGACGGAAAATGACTTTTCTTTTATGCCGGAGGTAAGATACGATTTGTTGCATTTTACAGTAGTTTGTGGTATCCAAATGACTCCCAGGTGTGGTTCCGTTAGGATTTTTTTTTCTTCACCGAATCAAGTGATATAATAATTTCAATACGTATGTTATTAAAAAAATTAAAATTGCGTGTAGGATTCATTCTAGTCTCTCGGGTGGGAGACAGACATTAACACCACTAAATAAACACTGCTGTGTAAGATAATATTTTGCACAACAAATATCATTTTACTAATTATTTGTAGTTCTCCCATTAGCTAATTAGCTTCGACGAGTTGGTGAACACCATAGTCGGCATCCAATCCCTGGAAAACTTATCAGAATACTCCGCACAGTCAGTCGTCTCACAGAGCGCCGCCTCGGACTCGGACGAACCTTTAGATTAAGACAGGTTTAAGAGACGAGAATTATACCTAGATTATTTCCAACTATATTTGCAAAAGCATGACAAGAACTTTACGCTCCTTGACCAGAGCAATGTTACTGACCTAATCTTGCAATTATTATTTTTTAATTATAAAAGTTAGCATTGCTTTTATTTCATTTCAGTCAGTTTCCAATATTCTTTGCGAATAACCTTACCCTAGCAGTGGAATTAGACCACAAGGAAGCTTGATCCCGGTAGAACTACCACAATCCTGCCTACTATAAAGATAAATTGATATTTAATTATCAATAGAAATTTTACATAAGTTTGTCGAATAACGTTACATGAAAATTTCGATTATCCTTAACTGTCCTACGCTATAAACTAAGAACTTACGATGATAGGAAAATATTCTATGTTCTCCGCGCCAGATTGGTACTGAATGAAGTTAGTTTTTTGCAGACATCAGTATTTTAAAATACCTTTGGGAAATAGCAAGTGAATCACTAGTGCCGTGCGCAATAAATTCTAGAATTAAATTATGCACAAAAATTTAATAATCACATTGGTTGAAGACGAAACACAACAAAAATTATATACATCGCTTATAAATAGTTTATTTAATATATCATTACTTATGAACAAACCTCTTGTACATTTTGCCAAAGTTATACAATGACAAATAATCAGATTCACAATATTAACACACCGGTACTTAGCTGCTTTATATTTTGTAACATTCCTTATGACCATATTTGCAATACATTCGCCGCTGTATTCTACTTCATGTACCTGGTTGAGATCGGTCGTTTGAATTGTTGGTTTCTTATATTGCCGCTGCGCTTGCTAAATTGCATGAGCATTTTATTTTTATTATTGTTTTTTAAATAACTAATTAAACGGTCAAAACACACATGGAATTATTTTAACTCGTTTCCAGTTGGCATATTATAAGGTTTTTATTAACATCTTCATAACATACTGCCCCCGCATCACTTCGGAAAACTACGCATTACGCAACAAATAGTACCTACATTATTTTAAATTAATCTATAACTTTTTTTATCCATGGACTTATTGCGATGAAATTTTAAGTATTAGGCGATGTTTACTGCAATACATAAGTGAAAATCAGAACTAAATCGGTCTAGCCGTTCTGAGGTTAGCGCGAACAAACACATAGACGAACAGACAAAAATTCTAACTATTATTTGGGTTCTATTGCGTTAATATTTTTTCTCATGTATCGTTCATGTACAGAAAGCGATCAGTTACAATTTTTTTATACGTATAGGTAAAACGGAAATTATTTTAAGTACAAAACCAAAATAAAAAAAAATCACAAATGGAATTTGGCAAGTCTAGCAAAATAACTAAAATGTTTAGATGTGTGTTACATCCACATATGCGTGCGTACGTGCACGCGGGGCGCACGTGTTTGTGTGTGTGTTACTATCACTACCATTTTTATCTACTTTATTGTTTAATTAACATTATGGGTATTTGTTATTTATATATTTTGTCTCACAATTGAAATTGTTTATTTGTAATAAGTTCATCACCCAGATGAATAGTGGAATATAACCAATAGCTACTCTACTAAACTTTAATGTTCATTATATTTGGATAAAAAATTCTGCCGTATTGCTATTTAATTGTTCTATTTAAGATGTATCATTGTTCTTTGTTAACATAAACATAGACCATTGCAAATTTACTCTCTGGACAAAGTCACTGCACTTCCAGTTAACTCATTTTATTTATTTTACCAGACAACATCAATGTTTAAATCATCGTTACATTATTTTACACTATTGATACAATATACTATGCTCACATGTAGCATCGCTGAGTAAAATATTAATATTTTTACATCTAAAATAAATTTGTATATACAAAATAATTAAAAACATATGTTACAGTTTGTAATTAATTCACTCCACGGATTCTTCGTCAGGCTTCTATGACACACGCTTGTTTTATTGTTAAGTTTTGAGACTCTCCATACCTGCTCAGTAGCAATGCGTCTGAGATCAATCATTAAACATTTCAAAATCTTCAGATGTTTGTTACATGGATCCATGATAAATTAACATTTCCCTTGACTGGTTTTGGAGAGTATTGGTTGAGAACAAGGTGAATATGTTTAGAACAATTGTTTTCCAATAGTGCTCATTTTAAACTGAGACAATTATGTATGCATCGTCATAGATCATATTAGTCAGAAATTACAAACATATCCTATTGAACATCCATAAGATGAAACGTAAAAAAACTGCAATAAACGAACAATCGAGCGAACGAAAATGAAAACAAAAGAGCGACAACTCAGACATAGGAGACGTCTGAGCTATTGGAAGAGAAACAGAAAGAGGGGACATGCCACAATTGGTGTGTAGCAAAATATGTCCTGGGCCGGGTAGGGTTATTGTTTATCTGCAGATGGAAGCGGATGCAGAATCAGATGGAGAAATGAAAGAAGAATGAAAGAATGTAAAAAAGGTAGATTATGGGAAAAATTAAAAAATTTGTTTGTTTGTTAAGTTTGAAAAGATAAGGAGACTCATCAT
>DWPT01008664.1:0-10075 GCA_018251895.1 Agathymus mariae mariae
AATACTACTAACATATCCGTATCAATAACCAGATAAAAAATTACATATCCGTAACATCCCTAATTCTTATACACTTATTAGGTAGTTAACTTGTTTAATTTTCATCAAGACATAATAATAATATAAAAAAAATTCATTTATTTTAAATGATAATTGATATTTGTTGAATATAAACTTTCAGGGTGCAGTAGAAAGACATGGAACACAATACAGAGGGAATAGTCAGCATGATGCACAAGAATTTTTATTCTGGTTATTGGATAAGGTTCATGAAGATTTAAATACAGCAACCAAGAAAAAGTACAAGACTATTAAGGTGTGTTATTTGAATTGTTATTAAATGTATATGAGAAAATATTTTTGTGATAAAAACATTAAATTGAATTTTATATCTAATAAAATGATTCTCAAATAATGTTTTTCTTAAAATTGGTGTGATTACTTAAGCGGTATAATTTTAGATAAAACTAAATTAATTATACATATATATTTAAAATATTTGTGTGTATGAAGTGTTGGTGAGCAGTAAAATGAGTTTATACAATATACAATTAAGTTTTTAACCTTTTTTCTCAGAATACAGTTGGAAAATCTGATGAGGTTGTTGCTGCAGAAACATTGGCAAATCATGCACGACGGAATAGCTCATTTGTTCAAGCAGTGTTTCAAGCCCAGTACAGGTGTGATATATGTATAATAATCATATTATTGGAAAACATTTGATAAAAACTGTTTACAATTTCCAAGGTAGTGTGATATAAATAAATAACTGATATTTTCAGGTCAGCCCTAACATGTGCCAAGTGTGAACGCACATCATGTACATTTGATCCATTTCACTGTGTTAGTGTTCAGTTACCCTCCCGATTAGCGACAGCTCAACCCTCTCCACTTCCTGTTAATGTAAGTTATAATGAAGTATTTATTGAATGTTCAGATATAACATTTACTATGTTTAATATCATCAATTGGCTTTATAAAAATTTTTGTAACCCAAATTATATCAGAATAAGTTATTTGCAGGTTGTATATGTGAATCAGCAACCCAGACAAGTGCGTATTGGTGTGGAATTGCAGCCTAATGCCACAATGGAAGATCTTAGGACCGTGTTACATACAGATACTGGGATTGATCGTGAGCATATAATATTGGCTGAAATAAATGAAATGGGTTTGTAATGTACCAATATTATATTATTATGCTGTTAGTGTTATCTTACTCATAGTATAGTATACTTTCTGATAACAGAAAAATTATAAGTATGATACCCAAGTTGCCATTTCTCTTGGCAATGTAATCTTAATGTTATATTATTATTTATTAAAGCTTGGAATGCATAGTTAAACTATTGTTTTCACATTTCAGGGTGGTGTAATGCTCGAAGTGGGTGGGAAGTTGCCGGGATTGACTATGGAGTTTTGTATTGTATGGAGGCCCCACCATTATTGCAAACACCAACAATGCCTTACTTACTTATATTATGGGTTAATTTACTTGAAGGGGAGAGATTTGGTATGATTTTTATATGCATTACAGACCTACAGTGAATTAGAATCTCACAGTATATTAATTTTGTTGGTTTGGAATGAACATGTGGTTTGGTTTGAATGTTTGAGCCAACAATATTAAAGACTCAATTTATTTCAGTCCTTCAGGACTTGCAATACATCTAGTTGACTTCATGTAAGATTGTATTGAGATTAGTTAGACATAAAAATTATTAATAAGTAAAAATATGATTGTTCCAATGTCAAATTTCCCTTTACTTGGTTTTCATAGAGAGTTATGATAGTTTACACATTTGCTGAAACTTGTATTATGTTATGTAAGAAATATAGTAATTTTATCAGTATTATTTGATCCAGGATCCCCATACGCGATGCAAGTGCCACGCGAGATATCGTATGAGGATCTGCAGAAGCTGATGTTGAAGGAGATGTGCCAAGTGATAGCAGAGCGGGTGCTGGAGAACTCGCAAGGCGCCGACATTTTCCGTGCGAGGATCGCCGAGGCTCATCGACCTCGGGATCCCGCTTATTTACAACCTGAGGTGATTTTATGATTAAATTTTATTTATACATGCATAATTGATTATGTTAATCTACATTAATTTAAGAGTAGGTAGTGACCTTGTCAGCCCAACGAAGGGTCCTAAGTTCGATTCCATGCCGAAGAGAAATGTTTGCTATGCTTTGCCATTGCAAAGACCGTCATTCATGTACCCCTATGTAAATGTTGGTATGTTCGCAGTTGCCGCATCCACTGTTTGCTCTAGACGTAGAGCAGGCGCTGTGTGCTCACGATAAACATCCCCATCTTCGGCTAGAGTTGCTGTGGGATCCTGTGCACAGGGACAGGTGCGTCTACGACAATCGATTATTTTTCATTTTCATACGCATACTTGTGATAATTACGGTATATCTAAATTATAACAAAAGTGTCTGAGTGGTTGCCATATTTGTTAATCGTGATTAGCACACTAACACATACGCAACAACGGTAAGCCTGATTTTCTGTGACGCAGGTCTCCAACTTGATATAGGAACCAACGTGCACAAATATTCTAGCATTATGTTAACAAATTATTGTTGCAATTATTGTCAGTAGTCGAAAATAAACGATTTCAGGATATCATTATTTGATACCAATTTGTTCAGAAATTCTGCATCCGGACGCTTCGCACAATTGATCAGTCTTATCATTTTCACTGACGAGCTGTTAGCAGGTGTTGATATCATAAATGTTTGCGTAGTATAATACGGTCGGCGACGGAGGCGTGTGAGGTGCACGTGTCGGCGGCGTGTGCGGGGGGTGCGGGCGGCACGGGGGGCGTGGGGGGCGCGGGCTCAGCGCCGCTCACACTGCACGCATGCCTCGCGCACTATACGCGCGCCGAGCAACTCGGACAGGACGACGCCTGGAGGTACTCTCATAAAATTGTGTACTGTTTTAAAGTTTTCGTTGCATCGTCTTGACTTGTCCCTATTATGTAACAAGTTTAACGCGAAGGACTGAAATGGCCTGCTCGCGTCGGTGTTCCCGATTGATTATATTGTGGGTGTTTTAGGTAAACACTCTTTTACCAATATTACCCCAAACACTTAGAAAATATATTTTACAGTTCATTTTAGTTTGAGGTAATTGAATAAAATCGATATATCCGTACAAAATTCCTTATTGTTTCTATAAAATTGATCTTGATAGTGGTTGTAATAAATGAAATAATATAAAATATTTTTTCAGATGTCCTCAATGCCAGAGGTATATGCCAGTCGTGAAAACTCTCGGCCTGTGGTCTCTTCCAGATATTTTAGTAATACACCTGAAGAGGTTTCGGCAGTGAGTATCGATACAATAATGGTCAAATCACTTACTATGTAGTTTAAAGTTAAGTACAATGGCGATTTTAATTGTTACATTTTGATTTAGGCAAGCAAAGGGGCGAACGAGTACTAAACTAACAACAATGGTGGAGTTTCCTTTAAACGACTTCGACATGACACCACATCTAGTTAGAAGAAATTCACCCACGGTAGAATCACCGAGTCATTCGCGATCACCGCGAAGGAGGCTCTCGAAAGCGGCGATTGTTCATCAAGAGAATATGTATGACTTATACGCCATATGTTACCACCACGGAGATGACTTGGAGACCGGTCACTACACAGCTGCATGTAAGAATCCATATGATGGACACTGGTACAAATTTGACGACTCCAGGGTTTGTCCGGTGGATGACGAAAATGCTTACGATGAATTAGTGAACAATACGGCGTACATGCTCTTTTATAAGAGAAAGAGACCCAACGTCATACATTCGTGTTCCACCGACGACAATGGACATTGGGCGTTACGTATGCCTAAATATGTGAAGCCCCCGGGTGAAAGTCCAAGCGAACTCATCGAATTGAAGGAGGAAAACGTCGAAGAAACAAAAATCGGGTCGCCACAGAAGCAGTTGAACTCCGAATCGGACGAAACGGCCAAGTTGAGTCCGACACTATCCAAAAGTGTTCCGAGCTTGCCGGACGATGATACGACGGATGCGATAACTCCGACGAGGCCGAACATCACTATCATACATAACACGACCGCGGTGATCCAGTCGCCAACGCTCCAGCGGCCGCTGATAGTGGAAGTCAACGGAAACGTAGTTGAAGACGACTTGAGCGATTACGAGAACGAATCCAGCTTGCCCATCGAGCCGTACATCCACAAGGACGTACACGTCAACCCTAAAATGACGCCGGTGGATGGCCGCCGGCCTCGGTCGGTGGACTACCCCACTCGGTCTGCTACGTCCCCGTCTTCCAGGGACTCTAATAGGAACTACGAAAGCTCGCCTCTGGTCGCTAGTATCAACGGTGTCGAATACCATCCAACAACCGAAGACTTGATGCTGTCGATGTTCCAAGAGTCCAAGTTTATTGTTCCGAGACATACCAATCACATAACCCAGGATTCTCACAGGGCCGGTGAGTATGCTATGCAATTTAATGTTCATAAAATTTAGTGTATGTCAATCAATAGCTGACAAACGAAAACGGGCCTGACAGTATGGGGTCACTGCCACTCGAACGTCCGAAGTACTAAAGACTACACGTAAAAGACGTAAAACGTTTCAGTTGATTTTACAACGAGCGTGGTTGCCATTCGACTAAAAAGCTAGAGAACATTTTTTTTTTTTATTATTAATATATTTTGTTTCTATTTTCAGGGGAAACGCCACCGGTGTGGAAAACTCGAATATCTACATGATGGCAGCTCGTGTAACCGTTCTCTTGCTACATTAAGTTTTATGCTTTATTTATTTTACAGCTTACCTTAGATCTGGAGCTTTCATATAGTTGACAGAAAATTTGAACTAATATTGTGTAACTATATATGTGCAGTGCAGCTGTATGATGTAGTTATTTGATGAAGAGTTATTTTACAATCAGGCGGGAGTTATCTTGCTCGGTTACGTCTAAGTGTGATATTATTGGGGCAGTAAGTTGTGTTAAATTAAAAAAAAAAAAATCTTCACGGATTGAACAATGTAAACGTTCGCCAACAATCTGAGCTGACGGTGAGGAGTTGTCGTTGTGTTCTCGTATAGCTTCCTGTGACAGGTTTAAGTATAATAATTATTTTCAAGATTGCATGCTACATTCGTTTCCGTAGATATCCAAAAATGCGGTTCCTCCAAAGTCATCCATTTTAAATATTCATTTATTGTGTCACAAATTTGACAGACTTAATACTAATGACCACAATGTGCCCGAGACACAGTATTTTATTATAATACACTGAATATATATGGGGCTGTATTAAATAAATCTTTACTCGGTCAGTATGTTAGGTAAGTTTAATGTAGACTTGGACAGCTGTTACTCTAAGTATGTTTTGGAATACCATATTTTAGAGTATATATTCCCCATTGTCCTCGACTGGGCAAAAATTGCTACAACGCGACGCGATGCGACGGTATCTAATGTCGGTTGTACTTCCCTGTGGCATATGTAACCCTTGCATGTATTACTTACAGATTTCTATATTCATATAACTCAAGTGGTCCCGGCCGACGGTGTCCTGCCTGTAGCTTGACTATTATCAGTGGATACAGCAAACGTTTTTTCTATAATCAAATTTTCGACAAACTATTCTAACTCGCATTTTGCTCTACCGAATCCAATTGTGAATCTAAACCTTTCAGGAAGCCACTTCAACATATAAAAATTTCATTAAAATCAGCCCATCCGCTTAAGGGGAGTCCAGCGAAATGTACACACGCACACGCGTATGCTCTTTATATGATTTTTGAACATGTAATCCTTATAAATATAGGTGTTTATGGTTGTCAAACAATAACACATTCAGACGTATACTTGTGTTGTTAATTCTTCACTGCACTGGGGCGGAGTGGATCGCACTTGTGAAGTACACCCGAACTCGTGTCCGAGGAGAGATCAGTATCTCTACTCTGCCGTTAATGTTCGAAGCGGCTAACGGCATGCCCAATAGCACGACGCGTGTCGTGATTTGTTATATTGCGTCGGTCACGAGAACAATGCATTACTAGTTGCTTTCGTGACCCCGAATCGGCCTAATTTTATCATTAGCAGTGCTTTTTACATTTTATACAGAACTATATTCGATCTTTATCTTTATCTTGTAACCCGTTTTTTGAACATTCTAGTCTTGTCAGGACAAATGGTCAGGTTGAGTTTTGGACGAGATAGTTCCATTTGCGTAATGGATATTTCAAAATTTAAAGATATAAAACATATATTGTATAATCATATTAAACGCTTAACTGTTGTATACATAATTTATTATACATAACCTGTCATATAGAAAAAATATTCGACATACTTTTGCAAAACCTTGATATGACTGGGCATTTAATCAAATTAAATCTTTCGATAACTTCCAAATTTAAAGCACGTATTGTAACTAATAGAAAAGACATTGAACTAATACTGCCGTATACGAACTAAGTATGTGATCAATGCTAGATCATCAGCGTTTGGACCAGGCTACTGCGAAGCAATATATGTTTATCTTAATAAACATCATTGAACTTGTTTCGACAAGGCGTTCGAACATTTGTATTGCTTTCACCTGGCTCGCAGGCTCGCCGCTAGCACAATAGATAGGTATAGAGTATCAAATTCGGAGTACATAGTTGTGGTGTATATTAATGTTGTAATATTAATTTGTAGATTGACTGTACATACAGCATGAGCAAATTTTTTCGTCGTATAATACCACACTTGTGCCTTGTGTTTAGGGAAGTTGTGATTAATGAATTAACATAATGTTGTGTCGGACGAGCACAATTAAATATTTGTATGAGATACAATTACAGATAAATGTATAATATTACGCGTACATACAATTAATTGTAACTAATGTGGTGTAAAATGTTACACCGGAACGAAACAATGTAGTACACAAATTTTGATACCCATGTGATATGCTGTTTGACGATTGGAAAATAAATTTTTTTTACGATACCATGTATTTAGTTATATGAATTCAACGATAGTGTATATATTTTGCGAAAATATGTATAATTTGTTTTGCAGATATTTGTAAAATACTGTATATATGTAGCCTTTATATAGTACGTTTATTTTTTACATTAATTTATTGTTTGTACCAAATGATATTCAGATTAGCTTAAACAAGGTAACTCAACAGTACTTGTTTTTGAGTTATTCTTTTGGGTAACACTTGATTTTTTTTAAATCAATAGCGACATTTTATAAAAGACATTTAAATAAGCGCAATCATACGTTGAAATCCCGACGTAATTGTGACCCTTAAAATAATATAATTATGTAATCGTGGACTTTTTAAAGGCCGCCATTGCCTTAATATAGGCAAAGGTAGTCTCGCTGTCAGACTTAAATACTAAGGAAAGAAAATCATATTACAGATTTTTATAGAATACAATTTTAAAATGTGTTATTTAATCTAAGATAATACTTTAATTCATTTATGTCAGAATTAGTGTTCTTAGTGTATCCAAAATTGAACATTACAGTACATTTGAAACTTAGCTTTGTATTTAAATAACTTGAAAATAATATATACAGTGTATTGTGTTTTATAACATAATTTTACATTGTTTTTTTTTTTATTACAGAATATAGAACTGTTGAAGCTCGGACTCTAACGGGAGTTATTAAAAGTAAAATTTAGGAGATGTTTTATGTTTTGAGAAACGAAACTAAATATTAGTATTTAGCGGTAGACGACTGGTTCTCATTTTCGAAGATGTCGGAGGTACTAACGTCGATTCATATAAATTGTTAATGTATTTATGTGTTCACGTAGAATTTTCACAGGAAAATATATAAAGTAGTAAAGTTAATATTTATAATACTTATTTTTACAAAGCGACAACCGTGCCTCCGATTATGTTTGATTTTGTTCGTTGTTTAATTTAAATGTTTATTTTTAATCGATCACGTTATGTTAAAATATAAGTGTTATGTGCACCTTGATCTTGTTTTTTTTGTTGCTTTCATAACAGCAGGTTGGACACTAGTATTTTCTTGATACGAAAATAACTCAAGTACACACTAGTTTAGGTAGACTAGGAAGTGTTTTCCAATTAGGAAGTATTCATATCTTTGTTATAATATATTTTATGACAATTCAAAAAACAAATAAAGGCCACAAATTTGCTTTTCAAGACTTTCCATGAATTACTTCTATATAACTATTGAAGTACTAAAAACATTACGTAATGATAGTTTACAAATTCCAATGTATGTACATCGATTCTCATAAGCGTTTGTCGTCATCATATATAAGTAAGTAGTAGCTCCTGCGACTTAAGTGCTTGCTTCGGTGTTTCGGTCCGAATATACTCGTAATGTGGGGAGGCTTCGAGGCAAGAGTGAATTGGTTTTTAAGGTACTATAATTTACTATTGCGGATACTTAAATATACCAACAGGTGAAGTTCTATATGAGTGTTAACGTAATATATAAATAAATGGTGCCGAACTTTAGGTCCAAGTTGAAGCGTAGCTTGAAGTGAACATTGCCTTTTTCGGGACTTGTCTTAATGATCGGTGAACGCTAGTGGAAAATTTTTAAGCACTTTCGTGTCTCGAGGGTACGGGTAGGTACATAGCACTATAAAAAGATGTAAGGCGTTTTAAAACGAATTCAATGGGTCATTTTAAAATCAGTGATTGGATTTGAAATGTTTAAAAAGTTTTTGACTATTATTATTGAATCCTTCATTTATAAGGACCATAGCACTTTTCTCACTTTCTTGACGACTTTCCACAATTTAAAATAAAATTTGACGAAAAAAATATGAAAATGTGAAAGCAAAAATATTTTATGGACTAATAAGTTACCTTACAGATTTCTTACAGTGTACGAGTACGTAAGTACTAAAGAGGTTAATGTCATCAGATCCATGAAGACCAGAACGTCCGGGGCAAATTTAATCCACGCTATTTGTAACCAAATATGGAAAATTTGCATTACCTCATCCGATTACTTTTATGATTTAACGATGTCTACAAAATCGTAGCTCAGTTCTCTGACCACTTACGTTAATTATATGGGTTTAAATTCGGGGCACCTGGTTGTAATGTCTTCGTAAGGATGTAACGGGCGGAACGCTATCGCAACTTGTTCGTCGCGAAATTTTGTAACATATCTGCATTTTCTTTTCAATAAATGTAATTGTATAATTTATTATTGTTCTCTTAACATGATCTGATGAATAATATGATGTCTGTTTTATAAATTGTCCGTCACATATAAATTATTAGATATCATTATAATGTCAGGACGATTTACGATAGTGCAGTTCAGTTATTATATTATATTAGATGTGACTGATAGATTGATTATTCTGTGGTATTTTATTTAGGTAAATATCATTTGGTTAAATGTATTTTAACATAATTTATTAAAAACCATTTGAAGAAGGTATGTTTAATTTGCTTCATAGTTATTTTTACAAAGCTTTTTAAGATAATACATTTTCTGTAAAAGGTAGGTAGGTACATTTAATACGACCTTTTAATACTCATATTTGAGAACTTGACTCATAACGATTATGTAATAAATTATAAATATAAAATAATAAAACTCAAAGTTTTCCTATGAAAGTAATTCTCTGATACGTTGGGAGACTTGTGTGTATCGTGTCGCCGTAGTTGGAATCCAGTACAAGTAGGACATGTTTCTTAGGATTAAAAGCTACAGATGTCGGGCTAAGCCTAGGTCCTGCGGAGTGTATGTTGATGAGTTGCGACGTGTTGTAAGGCCGTCGAGTGTCCCAAGATAGAACGTCGGAACATTCTACGTGCCGCAGATACACGTGATGCGTATCTGAACCGAGAAGAAGGACCGGCTTTGTGTTGGCTCCGAATACTGCAAAGATAGGTAGGGGAATTATTAAAATACTGAAATATTTTTTATTGTTTATATTTGTTTTATTTAGACTTACCTCTAAGAATAGCAACAGAGTTTTTCCTCCTTAATACAGCTGTGTCGAGTTCAAAAACACCTTTATGATGCAACCGGATCAAAATTAAAACAGGGTGACCAAAAA
>DWPT01008665.1:0-10075 GCA_018251895.1 Agathymus mariae mariae
TACTTAGTGTAAGAACGTACCAAGTTAGTCGGAATCATAGCGGTAGTTGTAGCTCCCGTCGCTCTGTTGTAATCGATTCATCTTCGCTAGCTGATATGAAGAGCCTACTTAAGGATTTGTTACATCTTCGCGTCCACTTGTTAATCCAGTATCCAAATTTATGATTTTTTAAAGATAATGAATTAGTTAGTAAAAATTCAATAATTTAGAATAGAAATTAATCAAACACGACGCAAAAACCACGAATCTATAATCGTAGACGCGGACGATCCGACTCAACAACGGCGCGGGCGAGCCGTTTTATAAACGATACAAATGTTAGGTAAATGTTCTGTAAGAACAGAACATAACATTACATAAAAAATAAACGAACGATGACCTCAATATTTCAGTGTCTAGGACCGACCCGTATTCGCTGGCGGCGCGGGGCTTAAAATTATTCATACCGTGGCCTTGGAACGTCCGCTTGTCTCGGACATGTTTGTTAATGTTGTAATTCAGTAGCATGAGTAAATAAAATGTGATCTCATATTTATTTCTCTATAAGGAATGATTCTATTATCTGATCAACTGTTTTATATTCTGTAATCTTGTATCATGGCTGTATCGTGCACTAACAGGTTATATGCATGCATGACTGTTATATTTTTTACAGATTATTTATAATGATGCTAATAATCAGTAACTCAACATTTTTTTTAATAAAATATTATTCGTAAATATTTATTAGTATTTTTCAATGTTAATTTTTCATCAATCAACTTTAGTAACCTATTAATGACAACATAAATATCGTAATCATGATAATTGTTTAGTATGTTAATAAAAAGTTTAATTATGATTGACACTATTACATATACTATACTCGTACTAGAATGTACGTCTTAGCAATGATTATATATTTAAAAAATATTTGTAAGGACTTCAAAAATACAAAACCATATTATAAGTATCTTGTGCACGTAGTATTATTGTTTTCATAGTATTTTTTTATTTGTAAGTGACTGAAATTTATCATCGCGGCCGCGGCACACCCCGCTCGCACCCCTATTTACTGCTCGATGCTATAGCATATTGTCATTAAATTATAGCATTTTTTGTCTATTTCTGTTTATATGCCGCTATTTAAAAATGAAAATTGTTTACGTGTGTTGTTTTGCAGTGTAAATAAATGTATTTTTTTCTTCTTTCTTTTGAAATATTTCCATCAGAAAACTCAACATTTATTTTCTATAAATTTTTTAAACTGCGATATTGTTTGGACCTTTTAAACGCTGCCATTACCGTGCACTCCATTGTGACGTCAGTGTCCGGGACAATATCAGAATGTTGTGTTCATATTTAATGGGAAATAATATTTCATCAATATTGAGTTATTTAAAAGACTGGAAAGAAAATTAAAACGATTTTGGAGGTAGTGTCTTGAGCCTCTATGTAAAAGAGAAAAAGATGTTCCTTGTAAAAATGTTCATCAGGTTCACAGAATGAAAATATTTCATTAAGTTAAGAATTCAATATGAAAAATCGTACAAATAACCAGTAATTATGTCAACAACCAGCCTATATGTACTTCCTTGGCGAGAACTGGCGGACGCTAACGTCACGTTTCTCTAGCCGATAGCGGGCGTTTTGATATTTTAAATCGACGTAGCATTTTTTTACACGTTTTATTAATTAATGTTGCACGATTTAAAACTTTTAAATACAAAACAATATTTGACATTGCGTAGCAGTAGAGATTTTAGATAGATAAAAATAATTAGTAGACATTTTAATGATTTTCTATTGCGCAGCGTTTCTGAAAATCATACTAGAGCCTTCCTGTTCCCACCACTTTACCAACCACGAACTAGAGACGTATTTTGTGTTAATAGAGAGGATAACGAAGGCTCTTTACACTAATTATATGGTGAAATTAAAAGCAATTACGTTGGTGAATCGTACGACACTATCACCCTGCATACCACAGTAACCGAGGTAGTATAATTGATTGCGTTGTTGCTAGATTGCTCGAGCAATATCTGTGATACGCTCGCACGTGTTCCGACGTTAGGTAACGGCTTTGATTCTAGTGTCCTACTTATTGGATCGATTAATTCTATTAATGCGGGTAAGATGAAATTCCTCGGAAGATAACGTAAAACAAAAACACTAATATTACAAGTTGCTAAGAAAAGCTCTACGCACGTGACGGCTCCTGGATTTCATACACTTCCGAGAATACATTGGGAAATTTTCTGTTAGGTACGCAGGATATTTGACAATATTTTTTGTCGCCCGATCAGTTACAACCTGGGATAAATGTTTGTGTTCCGCATAAAGCTCTGGAAAATTATAGATATTTGCAAGATTCGACTTCGGGCTGCCCTGAAGGCGATTGGATCCTAAATGTAATTATGGTTGCAGTGTTACCAAAATTGCCTGTGCAATATCAGTGAGCATGTATATTCTTGTTCCACATACGGGATAGGACACCTTTGTTTGCAGTGTAATGATTATTATCCTGTCGGATGATTTTGATGCATTGACCTGGTAGTCAAACGTTAATGTTAGAAATGTTCTAGTCAGTTTTTGCCGTAGATGTTGGGGCGGCCTAGAATTTTTCCCCCCAATCCGAAGCTGGCAGAACAGGGTATCTACAGAGCCAGTACTTTTCTTTCTTATCTTCTCCTAATTTCCTGGCCGACAACGCATCAGTGATACCTTTGATCTTGCTGATGTCCATGTGCGACTGTGATCACTTTCCATCATATGGCTTGTCTTTTCATTTGTCGGCTATTAACATAAAAAAGCCATTCAACAAAGCCCATTAACTGGTAAACCAAAAGTACTGGTAGAGCACGTAGCACTTAATGGCTGAATTTATCCATTTTTTACTAGAATCCTTGAAGAAACAGCTCTATGGTTTTGAGTAACATTTTTAAGGATCATATTCCTGAGGACGACACGGTCCCTGCTGGATGCTACGGCTCGCTTAGCGACTTGAAAAGTATGATGTTGTAGAGTCAAATGTAAGATACCGTAAGAATAAAGCTCTATATCCACGCACAGAGTATCTTATTAAAAGTTACAGTACCACATAAAACATGGAGAACACACGCGCACAGAAGAGTATGTAATACATATAGTATATATAGGCGCCGAAGCCTAAGCAAGCCTCCACATGAATTGTCAAACACAAGGTAATGTGTCATTCTATTACTGTTTATCAAATCATTGAATTGTTAAGGCTATAGCTATCAATTGATTTGTTTAAGTTTAAAAAAATTGATCGTAACTCATAATTATTATTAATCTAAATCAAAAACTAGATATGCAGACGTCACACTTTAAAAAAAAAACAATTAAACGGTTAACTGCCCTTTATAAATTAATCACAAGACAAGAGAATAGTAAGCAAGAGACTATCACATTACAGAACAGGAGTATAATATTAGTAACACGAGCAAACCGGTATCAGATCGAGAGAAAACGTATAGAGCGGCGCATGCGCAGCCTTACGTTTGTACCTAGTGTTGGCAACTACGATAGGAAGCGAGTGAGTGACGAAACACGACGCATCGCGGACAGCGCCAAGCGGGATTGAAGTTCACAATTCAATCAATCATCATCAGTCGTTTTTTCAATCAATGATATGCATATTTTAGGCTATTTAAGTAGTAGTAGTAATATGCAGTAAAAGAATTCTTTAGGAATATGTATCTACATATATAGCTCATGAGAAATCAATAATTATAATATGACAAAAATATTTCGATGGCAACTCAGAACACGTTCTCAGACAACTTAGTGTACAATGTATACAGCGCCTAAATATAGTTTATACATATATCTATATAACTCATGAGAAATCAATAATTATAATATGACAAAAATATTTCGATGGCAACTCAGAACACGTTCTCAGACAACTTAGTATACGATGTACACAGTGCCTAAATCTAGTTTATCTTTTGTTGCCACAAACTTTTATCAGATTGGAAACAAAAGAATTCCTTTTGAATCAAACTTTATCTTCTTTAAATTTCGCGACACAAAGAATGGAACCTATACCACGCGATAGCATATCAACCCGAACATAAATCGTGGGAATAAACAGGCGATCGAGAACTCTGGGGCACATTCCCTATCAGTACATAAATATACTGAATAACGAATAAAGTAAGCACGTTTAAATTGCTTTTACAATAAAGAAACGGTCTGTCGGGAGACATAAAAAATTTCAGATTCCCTACACGTGAAGAAAGCTGAATGAACTGAACACTCACTGTAAACTATTATAAATCATCATAAAAAAAAACGTCATACGATGTTTGTGACAAACACGGTGTGGCAGTTGTGTGGCGGTGAATGCAACCTGGAACACATTGTCTTGTTGCTGCTTTTTGTGTACTTCCTACTTCTAGCTTAACTGTTACATAATCATATTGAGAACAATGCCTGAAGATGCTGGGATCACGATAGTGTACCGAAATCACATAACCATATCACCCGGACGTTCGTAGTTTGTAAATGGTCAAGGCATTATTTTTTTGAAATTGTATTCGTAGTTAATCGCTGAATAATCGAAGTGTACCGATACAAGAGATGCGGCTGTGGAAGGCGCTATCGATTTTACTCAACGTGATATTTATAACTATATACTAATGTGTTGCTATTGTTAAAAATATTGTCGTTAAAATAGTAGTATTGTCCTACAATTTATTTTACGATTTCATTATTCATTATGATTTCAATAAAGACAAAATACCCATATTCTTGAAAAAGTTTGTTTTTGTGATAGTTGTGATAAAAAAAACGTTTTCTCGATTATTAATTTTTTTAATAAAATTATTCATTAGTTTACTGGGAAAAAAATTGCTATGGCGTAACTGTCAGACGGCGTCTACAAATGTTACTTAAGGGATAAACAACAATTAACTCCATTGTAGAAGACTCAAAGAGGTTAAAATATAGTCCACAAAGTGTAAATATGATGCTCATGCATTTTGTTCTATGTGTGATACAAGGTATAAAATTTTATCAAAATGCATATGAAATATTTTGTGTAGTCTACAAAAGTTATTTTCGATGCGCTGTTCTGAATTTAGATAAAGCCTGGGCCCCAGTTGTTGCTTGCAATAATTGGTAAAGTTTTTAGAAGTTAAACAAAAATTTAGTTAAAAAACATGTGTATTTAATATAAATGAATGTTTATATTGTTTATTGCTATTTTTATTTAACTTAGGTTGGTACCGAGGTGAAAAACGGAACCTTTTAAGGAGCTAGTTTCTTTATTATCAGAGAATAACAAAGTAAAATTACCGAGAACTAGTTTATAAAATACTAAAAAAATTTAGAACTATCGACTGCAGAATGTATCTCAAAGTCCACATGCTGCATGCTTATTAAGATAAATTTGAAAATAATACGGGGGCGTATTCAAAAGCATTAGAACGTTTTCATCAAAACGTCATGGATTTTGAAAATCGTTATCAGGACCGATGTAACGAAAATATGATGGGGGAATACAATTAGGATGTAGCGATAAAACGTATTTATAAACATGAAAGAAAAATAAATGGAAATAGGGTTCACTTTTAAACTTTCTTCTACTATTTTGTAATTTTTAAAATTTTTTCAGGTCATATATTTTTTTTGGCTGAGTTATTGATCAATCTATCGAAATTGTATACTCTCTTATCAAAGTCAAAATTCGTGTTGACCTGGACCTTCGTTAGTTTGATAAAAAATGTTTATCACGCAAAAACAGGCATTGTAACAAAAATCAACCGAATACAAAAAATAAAAAGAAAGAATGTATAAATAAATACTAACTAAAAATATTTTCTAGGAGTGTGAGCAAAGAGAGCAGTTAAGCTTCTGTTAACTGGAGACCTCGCCTCGCGGAGCGCTGTTTGAAGACAGGTGAATGACATAAATATCAAAATACAGTACAACATATCGGGGTCGTTTTCCCAGGCGTAAACATTAAGCGGTGTGACTAACAAAGGTGGTGCTTTCGGGAGTTTTTTTGGCAAGAACGTGTACATGTCTACTCGGAGCAACAAATAAAATTAAGCTAGGAATCTAATAAATAAGTCAGCAAAACATTTAAGAGTGTTCCTAACACAGTTTTGATGGTAAAATGCTTTAAAATTCGTGAATATTGTTCTTTATTTGGATTAACGTCTGCCTTTATTTAATGAATGCATAGTTACAGCATCAGAGGCACACAGTACAATGCTTTGTAACTACCCTGCACTAGCTCCGACAGGTACGAATACAAGTGTTCGGCGTGAATAATTCATTTGTTTGTTTGTGAATTTCTTCGCAACAGAATACTTCGTGTCCGCCTCGCTCCCGGTCCCTCCTCCGTTTTGACACGCTCCACAGTTTGGCGCAGCACCACACACGTCACAACCTTCAGTAGTTCGTAGCGGTTGACATGGAGACAAACAATTATTCACTCCGGTGGCTAATATATCTTGTATGTTGTTTATATATTTCGTTCCAAATTTGAATATTATATTTAATTTAAGATGAGACTGGTGTTAATTTTATACTAAACAATTACCTTTTTTGATTTGTTTTTTTCCCTTCTTTTTTTCATTTCAGTAGATTCGGTGAACTAAAATCCACCCCTGATAAAAATCCCACCGAAATAAAGCGAACACGGCTAATATATATACATATATATATCTTTTAGAGAAAAACTAAGATAGATTTGAAAATAAAAAATCATATAATCACAAAAAAAACACAACCGTTGAAATTGACCCATTTATAAAAAAAACTACATAAAAATAGGCTTACTCAACATATAATGATTGATTAGTTTGAAATTTTTTAATAACGAGTTAGTTGATATGCATCATTATCGCCAAACCGGTGACGAAACACGTTACAACAATGGACAATAAAGAGCACCCGAACTGGAGCCAGTAGCGGAGCTAACAGCAATTTTTGCTGCACTACAGTTACTGGAATAAACTTGTCGGTTATTCACATAAAAGTACGTCATAATATTAATAAATTATTTTTTATTACATGATATATTAACGAGATCATATACGGATATACTCATCGAAAGCAGACTGTATGCACCAAGGAATTAATCATGATCGTAAAATTTTATCACGTCCACGTTGTTACAAGTACGCTTGATGCAAAATATATCTTTCCGTCGCTCTTTCGCCGTTGCGGCTTATCACTAAATAGATCAATTTTCATTATTCGTTACCGACCTAAAATTATGAGCGATGAAAAGTGAATTAATTCGCACGGTTCATTGTATTTGATTTAATTTAATATCGTTTGCCAAATTAAAAGAGAAATGAATTGGATGATGTCAAAATACAAAGGGACAAATTGAACACGATATTGCGTAGCGGGAGGACAGTGAATTACGAAAACAATGTCTTTAATTTAATGGACTTCACGTAGAAGCTTGTCAGACTCCAAATAATATTTTATGTAACAACCGGCTAAGTCCGATTCGGCCTCTCGTAGGACAAAGTATTTAAAGTACGGAAAACTTTAAATGTTTCGAGGAATATTTTTTGTTTCAAAAAATTTCCTCGGTTTTGTTATTACAATTATATTCACAGAAAATACCGTAGAAACTCGGTTACATCGTTTAATGGACTGAGCCGTCAAAACATGTTTTTTAGGCCAGAAAAGATGAAAATAGTCAATAAATAGTAATAGTAAACAGGTCTCAAGCAACAAGACATTCACAAAAACGGCACCTCTTTCATAATCCAAACACGTTTTACTTGCGAGCAGTCTCCAATTGTTTAGACTCATTTTACAGCTTATAAATCTAGCGTACTCTTTGGTGTTAAGCACCGAGCAGTTCAAAGAATTGAGTCCCGGCGTTGTTTACGAACACCTTACTTTTATGACCGTCTGCTACTTCAGCGGAGTTTTTAATTGCGAGTGTCTAGAGTAAATGGAGTGGTAAAACTAACAAGGTGTGAGCTTTACGATTATACGCGTTAGTTTCAGGCAACTATGAACTTGGAACTTTCTCTGCGCGGATTTGCGGACTCTTCTATGTATTTTATGACATCCTTGTACTTTTTAAGTGTAAGCTGATCTCCTTCTTATGCCTCCTTCATTGTTTATATCACCCATGCGAGTTTAATGGGATTCATTTTAAACGTTTTTATCACTGTAAAAATAAAGATCACGCATCCAACGTATACAACAACACATTGTATTGCCGTTCAGGGTTTATTTGAAATCTACGCTGATAATTACAGTCGGAAACATTCACTCATTCAAACATTTCAAACAGCGTTTGAAGTAGTTTTAAAGTCGCCTCAGATAGGATTATTAATTTATCACTGCTATATTTCCAAGAATATGATATAATTGTGACATTCAATTTTGAGTTGTGAATTTAAATTTATTTTGAAAGCAAACAAACACAAATTCCTATTCAATATAATTTAACCAGTTAGGTATTATGTCAATATACATGTCTATTAAAATCATGAATAATTTGAAAATCAAAATATTATTGTGGTTATATATTACCTCGAGAGTAATTAGAATTTCTTCATTGATATGATGTAACGTTTGGATGTAAAAACACACAGACATACCTCATAAATATAAAAATTAATCTTTAAATTTTCTATAAAGGATTCCATAGTGTTTAAATAGATGTTATAGGAATTTTGAAGATATTGTATTGGGGTGTCCTGGAATACTGCCCCCAATCCCACGCTGGTAGAGCAAGGTGTCGTAAGAGAAACCAGCCTGCTTGATGGTAGGGCTTTGAGTAAAGATTATATTATCAATATTATTATTAAGTCATTAATATTATTATTGGTATTAATCTTTCCGTGAAGCCTGCCTGGCTAGTTACTACCCTACTGCTTGAGTCAGCCGCCAAACGACTAGTGTTCCGGCTGGGGGCTGGAGAGCCAGAACTTTATATCTGACCTTCTTCTCATTTCTTGGCAACGACAACGCATCAGTGATACCTTTAATAAAAATTGTTAACTTTAGTAGTAATTACTCTTAATAAAATAAATAGACACTTCGTTCTAAACAAAATTAGACAAAATAATGTATGATCGGACAGAGTTTCCACAGTCTTCACGAATAGTTAACACAGAGGCGCCTGGCGATGAAATTACCGACATCTTCCATTGCTCGTTCTTATATAGGGTGGTACCTTCATTTTGAAAAATATTCTTCTTATTTCTAAGAATATATATACAAATTATTCATGGCGATCACAATATTTGTAAAATAAGTTATAATAATACAGTAGGTCACTCGGTATGATGGTATTGGCCTCCAGATAGGGTTGTCACTCAGAGACGGGAGCTTGCATTAGGGCGCACGAGACGATCGCAGTCTCCGCCGTTCAGGGCGTGGAGACCTCGGATTTAAGAACGAGAAGCAGGTGTGTTAGGGAGCACGACACGGCCGATCAAATCAACCATTCGCTTGCCTTAAGAAACTTCCAAACGATGTCTGCGTTGAAAAACTCCCAGAGGTTGTCCGCGTTGAGAAACTTCCAGAGACTTTCTGCGTTGGGAAACATCCACAGACTCTTTTTCTTGCGTTGAGAATCTTCAAATGACGGTCCGTGTTGACAAACTTCCAGGGACTGTCTTTTCTTGACTAACACCTCCACTTTTATAGGCAACGTTAATTTTGAAACGATTTGTTTAGCAGAAATTAAATTTTGATTTTATCGACTCAACGGTCTGGTAAATCTTGTTAAAAAGGAGGACAAAAACTTAATAAAATCAACTAATGAGGTAACACAATAACCTGATAAACGATACAGGAAATGATCGAAGACATTTGACAACGTATTATTTTAAAAGTTATAAAGTATGTAAGTATCTAAATATTATAACAGTCTTAAATTTCCACTAAAGCGAAAAGTTCAAAACATTGCATTATTTATTTTTGACAATGTGTCACACCGAGTACAAACGAAAACAGAGATAGACAAAGCGACATACGCGATGAACATTAAAGCGAGATGTAATCACTTTCACACAATACCAGAAACGTTTCGTGAACCTCTTGAAATCCCCTCTAAACGTGTAATGAGAATTAAAAT